>WNWK01006434.1:0-85000 GCA_009830355.1 Cherax destructor
TTTTATTGAAATCGAATTTTTTTACCTTACCCCATAGGGTTACCATATTACCTGAAAACATGGAAAATTGCATCTTTTTACTCTGTTAACCGATAGTGTATATGTATTAATAAATAAATGACGAAAAAATGTGTATTAGTGTTAACCTAATTTTAGCTCGTTTAACTTAAAGAGAGACCCCATAGGGATGCTTGATTCGAGGAAATATTGTGACGTCACGGGTAAACATCACGTGACCTCAACACCTGGGCTCGCTTGAATGAACTTGTTGGCGACCCAGTGATGACGTCGCACACTTTTAATTCTTTTAACATACCCCATAGGGGGTTATAAATGCTTGCCCCCATAGGGGGGTCTTCAAAACTTGATCCAAGGAGATGGAGGAATGATAGAATATTGAAATCGAGTCTTTACGTTCTTTTTATTGAAATCTAGAAAATTTCTACCTCATAAGGAACTTGATCCAAGGAAATTTTGTATTATTCATGAAAATCGATGTAATCTTGATCTGAGGAATTGAAATCCCTCTAAAATTCGAAATTTTGGAAAAAGTAGGAAAATTCGAAAAAATCGAGGAGCGGGGCGATCCGCAGAAGGCGCTGCAGAAGGCAGCTCAGGGCGGCTCGACGCGGAAGGCCCGGTGCAGGGGCGAGGAGCGCTAGGGGAGGCGGGGCTTGAGGGGTGAAGGAGACCGCTCAGGATGAGAAAGCTCAGGGGTGTGGGAGGGGGGTGAGGGGGCGACCTGCAGAATGAAGAAAAAAGGGGGATGGGGGTTTGGGGGGCGACCGGAAGTGGGGGAGGTGGTTGGGGGGCGACCGGAAGTGGGGGGCTGGGGGCGACCGGAAGTGGGGTGGTTGGGGGGGGACCGCCGCCGCCATTTTGCGTTCTACAGAAGAAATGTACACTACTATATATATATGTGTGTGTGTGTGTGCTCACCTAGTTGTGGTTGCAGGGGTCGAGTCACAGCTCGTGACTGTGTGTGTGTGTGCGCGTGAATGTGTGCATGTTTGAGTGTGTGTTTCTCTATGTGTGCGCGGGCGCACGAGCGCGCTTTAAACATATAATATTTCTGACATAATTCCTCAAATACGTTTATGTTAGTTAAACTCCCCGAAAAATTTTTTTTTAGAAATCTAAAACTCTACTGTACACTTGGACTCGTGTGTGTGTGTGTGTGTGTGTGTGCGTGTGTGTGTGCGTGTGTGTGTGCGTGTGTGTGTGTGTTTGGCCTCACTTTTAATCTCCATATGTTGCAACATAACATTTTTTCACATAAATCCAAAACTCTACTCAAATTTTTATTTGCGTATCACAAAAAAAATTATATAAATATTTGTTTTTATTTTTTTCTGCGTGCCATCAAAATTTAATAAAATGCATTAATAAACAAAAACCGTATTTAAACGTTAGAATAATTTTTAAAAAAATAAAGTACTCACTCAAATAAAAAAAAAAAAATTATGAATTAAAATTTTTACCAATCTTGTTTGTCTCAGAGGGATAATTAAATTTCGTTTGGTTGAATTTTATGGTCAGGTGTAGCGAGTTAGCGAGAACAGGTGTGCGGTAGTAGCAGGTGTTTGGTGATGCTACGTGCGTGGATGTGGCGTGGCTCCAGGTGTGTGTGTGTGTGGTGCTTGAAACGGATCTGTAGTGATAGTAGGTCTGGTAGTCAGGTGTAGTGATGGTAGCAGGTGTGGTAGAGTCAGGTGTGGTGGTGGTAGCAGTTGTAGTGATGGTAGCAGGTGTGGTAGTGGTAGCAGGTGTGGTGGTGGTAGTAGCAGGTGTGGTGGCGATAGTAGCAGTTGTGGTGGTGGTGGTGGTAGCAAGTGTGGTGGTGGTGTTAGCAGGTGTGATGGTAGTGGTATCAAATGTGGTGGTGGTGGTAGCAAGTGTGATGGTAGTGGTATCAAATGTGGTGGTGGTGGTAGCAAGTGTGGTGGTGGTGGTAGCAAGTGTGATGGTAGTGGTATCAAATGTGGTGGTGGTGGTAGCAGGTGTGATGGTAGTGGTATCAAATGTGGTGGTGGTGGTAGCAAGTGTGGTGGTGGTGGTAGCAAGTGTGATGGTAGTGGTATCAAATGTGGTGGTGGTGGTAGCAAGTGTGGTGGTGGTGGTAGCAAGTGTGATGGTGGTGGTAGTAAATGTGGTGGTGGTGGTAGCAAGTGTGGTGGTTGTGGAGGTAGCAGGTGTGATGGTGGTAGTAGCATGTGTGGTGGTGGTAGCAGGTGTGATGGTGGTAATAGCAGGTGTAGTGGTGGAAGTAGCAGGTGTGGTGGTGGTGGTGGTAGGTGTGGTGGTGGTAGGTGTGGTGGTGGTAGTAGGTGTGGTGGTGGTAGTAGCAGGTGTGGTGGTGGTGGTAGCAGGTGTGCAAAGCCCTTAGGGATCATGCTACGCCTGGAGAATGGGGAGGCAGATATGTTTAATCCAAGGAAGGGAAGATTGGCTCCAATTCCTTGTATCAAGAGCCCGTCACTAACGTCCAGGTAAATCCCTTGAAAGTGGCAAGTTAATAATAATAAAAAATATAAGTATTATTATTATTATTATTATTATTATTATTTTTATTATATTAATAATAATAATATTTATAATAATAATAATATTTATAATAATAATAATATTTATAATAATAATAATATTTATAATAATAATAATATTTATAATAATAATAATATTTATAATAATATAATAATAATAATATTTATAATAATAATAATATTTATAATAATAATAATATTTGTAATAATAATAATATTTATAATAATATAATAATAATAATATTTATAATAAATAATAATAATAATATTTATAATAATATAATAATAATAATATTTATAATAATATAATAATAATAATATTTATAATAATATAATAATAATAATAATAATATTTATAATAATAATTGTTATAATAATATATTATTATTATTATTATTACTATTAATTTTATTAATTATCATAATATTAACAGTATTTCTACTGGTGTCAAGGAGCACCCCTGTTACTATGGGTGCCAGGGTGCCAGAGTGGGGGGCGAGCTGCCTCACTCCGCGGACCTTCAGTCGTGCCTGAACCGCGGTGCCGGCAGGACCCCCGTCTCTTGCTCCTCCCTGTGAAGGTCACTCAAACTTTTACTGACGTCGTTAACTGAAGTGAAGTGTGAGCATTAAGTATTACGGTGGCCCGGCCTAGTTATTCCTCAACGGTAAGCCACTCTCCATTCACATTGCACAAATTTTTTATATAATAACCACATATTTGACGCATATGTTTTTCTCAAAAGTACGACATTGTTATTGTTTTTAGCTGGTTAAAATTTCATTCCTTGAGTTCTGGTAAGCAGTGTTCTGATTTTAAGGACATGAGACGGAGGGGTGAGCCTTGGTAGTGAAACGTGGATCTAATTCTCCGTAGAGTTAATTAATGCATTAGGCTCTGGTCCAAGGCTCTCAGCCAGGGTGTCGCAAGACTGGAATATATTATGTTTGACCTCTTGTGCTATAATTCATTGGTATTATTCACTGAAGTGCTAAATGATGCAGACAAGTTAAGCTCTTTATAATAGTAATATTAATAATTACGCGACTCATGCAATTGTAATAACGCTCTTCGGTTAATAATAACGTCATGGAAGCATTACACCTTGAAAGCTAGTTGAGTGATGTCATCTTCGCAAAATATTTTGTATTCTTGCAGGTGGATCTAATTTATTTTTAAGCATATACCATCCTGGACGAAAATTGCATGTCTGCAAGGCTCTGAATTATTCAAAAGGGCTTATGATTTTCTTTGAATATTCTACTAATACTAATGCTACGTCTACTACTACTATTACTACTACTAGAACTACATGTGTATGCGCAATATATATATATATATATATATATATATATATATATATATATATATATATATATATATATATATATATATGTTTGTAGAAAAGGTTTCCTAGCGTGAAAATGATGTCGAGGTAGAAATAAAGACTGATTTACAAAGAATAGTGCTAAAGTGCCCAGCAGAAATTTATAATTAAAAAATGGTGGGATCAGGAAGGACAAGGAATGATTGGTGGAATGATTACGCAACACAAAACGGTGGGAAAGAGTGACAAGGCCTTACGGAAATGTTACTGAAAAAGTTGTGCGAAAGACAAAGACTGCAAAATAAAAAAGCGGACATATTATTTAGACAATATGGAGGATGAGTACTGGTCAATAGATAGGGAAAAAATGCTGCTGAAGTTACAGATATTTGCAATAAATGGCATGTTCTTAAAGGCTGAGAAGTGTTTCTATGACGAGAGTAAAGCTGAATGGGACTATTCTCCGCTATAATTAGGCTTTGAACGTGGCTGTTTAATGTCTTTACTGATGAGGCTGTAAAATTAGTGAGTGTTAGAGTGTGAGAGATGATGAACCTGATTTAAACTGAGTACCGAGAAAACTGTTTCTTACTTTTGGTAGATCTGGAAGAGACGTTGCTGAGGGTGGAGGACGAGGCTGCGAGTGTTTGCAAAAGAAGAAATTTCAGATTGTAAATAGAAAAGAAAAGGATTGTAAGAGTAAGAACTATGTAGAATGAATATAAACAGATATTTCGGAGGTTGTGTTAACATATAAATATTGGAATAATGAGGTAAATCACAGAAGAGACGTGGGAAAGAATGCAGTACGACTGCAAAAAAAAAAGGAATTTACCTGAGTATAGTGATGCCCAAAGTTTTTGTAAGAATGTGCAAAATGGTCTTGAAATTTTGCACCGCAGAAGGCGTTGATGTTGTGTCTAAAGTCAGTGTTTTATGTGAACATTATTTAGCCAATAATGAGGGAAAGTTTTTGTTAGATTACTCTTCGGTGCGATAGCTGCAATTCAGGGGCCAGTAATGAGGTTGCTGAAACACTTTGGTCACTTAAAAGAAAGGATAGAGAAAGATAGGAATCTGGACTGGGTAGAAAGAGGTGTTGGGGACATTCAATGTAGAGCGGAGGGAGAAGGGGTAAAAGAGGTTAATTGATGTATATAGGTATTCTGAGATATAATGTATTCTTTGGAATGAGAATATATTAATATATCTGAGAGTATCCAGGAAAACTAATTAGCTAGGAGCTACAGTGTCTGCACTTTGAGGCATTGGTAGATATATTGGGAGTTCAACTGTCATTGGACCATGATGTGTGTACTACAGACATTCAGCTCGGCAGCGAATGATCACGAATGTTTTTTCTTCCTCTGTATCTCACTTCCTTGGTGAGATAAACCCGAATGGTTTAAATTCGGTGTTTAAAAAAAATTACCATTGAAGGAAATCAGGAAGTATAGCAAAAATTTTCAAATCAGATCAGAACTGCTCTGCAGGCCAATACAGAATAGTTTTCAGGACAACTAAGATACGGTGTCTTCGAGTTAATAGCAGGGAAGCGTCGCTTGGTCCCAGGCTGGACCACCACACCATGGATCCAGATGGCGTACAGTCGACAATAGTGCAAAAAAAATGACAAGTTGAAAAGGAAGCTTTTATTTGACCATTTCACTCTGTGTAAAGCTTCATCAAGTCATGACTTCGTAGATCTTTACGCAGAGTAAAAGTTTGTCCCAATAGAAGCTTGTTCTGCAGAGTTTGTCTTTTCTTGACGGGGCAGACGATGGCAGTGTAAGAAAGAGTTTAAAATTGTTGTTTCTGAACTCAAGTCCCAATACAAACACTTCAGTACACAAGTTTAAACCAATAAGAATGCATAATGGGACCTTACCTAATGCGCCACAGGGAATGTGTTGAATATTTTCAAAAGAAATCCGCCAATAGTTCTTAAACAAATTTCAAGATGAGTATTTATCAAAATAATATTTATATTTATGTATTTTTATGTCGGATTTTTATCAGTAGATAAACACATTTGTAAAATACAGAATGAATATACAATTTGAAAGATAAAAGAGACCATGGAACACGAAATTCTTTCTAACCAACTTTCCTGTCTAGAAGGAGGTAAGCTGATGCCGGTGAAGGGCTCTTCATCCATGAAAACAGAGCTAAAGAAAGTTAACAAATGTGTGGTCCTCTATACGAGACAATGAGTGTCTTTTATTCGTGTTTTTTAAGAGTCTCTTTATAGCATTTAAGCAACATTTTAATGTAAACTTAAGAATGTGTTGACCTTGTCTTTGAGAAATTGTCTCAATACCTCACAATCATTAAAAAAATTCTCGCAAAAGAAGCCTTATAAAATCAAAGTCACTGTAATGCATAAGGTAATTACAATCAAGGAAAAGTACCCCAGAGTTTGTAAACATGAATATATAGTCTTGAAGCTAGGCTTCAAGACTATAAATATGAAATATGCTCTCAGCTCAGGAAGCGAGTGCACTCTTTTTGCAGTTGCTACCAGAGGGAACACCCAGCTGACTAGAAACATGCCAAAACGTTATATTTTTCATAAAAGACGAAGTATATAGAGCGTCCTTGAAGCTAGTCCTTTCTTTATATATGGCGGAAAACATTCTACAGTTTAATAAGCGATGTCTTCCATCAGAAGAGCCACTGGGAGCGGTGCCCGAGTAGAATACTGAAAACAAGACGTGGTAAAGCAATTTATGTAGGACGTGTCAGATACTGTTTGAAGCATCAAACATTATTATTATTATTATTATTATTATTATTATTATTATTATTATTATTATTATTATTATTATTATTATCAAAAAGAAGCGCTAAACCCACTAAGAATCCTGAGCTGTGATAGATAGCTCTTGCAGGTCATAAGATTGCCATTGAGGTGTTGCTCTTGCAGGTCATAAGATTGCCATTGAGGTGCCAGCCAGCACAATTTAGAGTCCCGTCTTGTAAATACAAGTGACATCACTATCTTTGTACCGTATATTCTGATAGTGCTGATGCATCTGGCCGAGATGTTATGATTCCAGAGAGAGAGAGGGAAAATAACATTTTTCGTGTCATTGTCTTTTAATTAATGTTTATATCAGAAAATTCATTACGTAATTTTGCCTTAATTCATCACTTCCCTTTCCATTAATCCATCAATTTTGATTAGTTGAGGGTTTCCCTCTGCTGTCAATTATGTTGAACTCATCCAGAGGTACAATTTAGTGAAGTCCCCTCCAAAGATTGCATTGTTCCGAGGTTTTCGTTCTCTTTCATTTGTTTATGGTAGACCATCTTTTACAGATGTCTTCGATCCGAAATTATTGTTGTTAGTAATTGAGTTCTAAAAAAAAAGATAACTGTAGAAAAATGTTTAAATGATGATAAAAAAATTAATGAGAAATAATAATAAAAAATGTGCAAGACAGGGGATTCTTTTTTATACGGCCAACGTATTAACAATTGCCAAGAGTAGCAGGTCATATTATACTGTATACTGAATATTTTATGGGACTTTGATTCAATCCCAGTCATATTGGTCTAGGCCTTTACTGTTACCAAAGCAACACTTCTTTAGGAGCAACGCAATGAGGTATTTGCTATTTTGTCTCCCATAGCTTAAATGAGCATGTTGTTGCGTATTGGTTGTTAGCGGTGTTACATGTTCGTCTATAATGTCTCTGCTGTGGGCCTTCTTTCCTTGTTCCTTGCAGCTCGCTTCTGCTTTTCCTTGCGAAGTTCTAAGCGTATGTACACGACAGACGGACATGTTGTTTTGAATTAGCATGGTGGTACAGGAACTACAATTTTAGTTTAGTCTACCCAGACATAGAAAGTTCCATCCTCTGTAAAGCTCCCATCTTCTGTGGAATGGTCACATATTCTATAATTTTTTTGTTCTTTTTTAATAATAATACATACATACATAATATAATAATAATAATATCTTCATTTACTACAAGTACATGTACAAGGTATACAGGCCTAGCTGACATCAATGACACTACTATATATAGAAAGCGGCTTGTTATGCAGAGCATTTCGGTCAAATTAGGTCAATTTGGTCCCAGGATGCGACCCACTCCAGTCGACTAACACCCAGGTACCCATTTTACTGATGGGTGAAAATGGACAACCGGTGTAAGGAAACACGTCCGATGTTTCCACCCCTTCGCCGGGAATCAAACCCGGACCCTCACTGTGTGAAGCGAGAGCTTTTGCCACCAGGCCACGGGGCACCGTAAATCTATATGGTTTAAACCGTTGAATAAGATTATTACTGGAAAAATAGAGTAACGTTTAAAAAAATTAATTTTGAGAAGAGATTAGTGTAACGATGGAAAAATTCCCGTAACATAATGGTAATATCACTGTATGAGTCCTGGAATGAACGCCATTTGATTATCAAAAAGGTTCTGGAGCTCCTTGGATTTATTAAGGAAATAAGCCATTACTAGTCAATAGTGAAGGATATACGAGCTTGAGTATTTATATATGTGAAATGGGAAATTCCCCAGAGCATGGCGATGTCCGTTTGAAAAGTGCCATAAACATGGAAAAAATTACCTGTTGGTCTTTTAATCAATACGGGAAAACTTTCGTCGACACGATGATGATTGTTGACAGGTTATACGGGCTATATACTGTTTATTACCACGTCTGCGACGATTATGGGCATATCTGGTGTCTTCTTCTTTTCTTAAAATATTTTCCTTGACCTCTGGCAATAAGGATCGCCGTTTAGCTGATGCTTGAGCCAAGTGACTCCTGCCTCTCCTGAGTGGACTGTGCATTGCTCATGAAGAAGTCTTGCTTTTTCAAAACGAAAGGCCTCGAGTAATATCATTCTCCCCCTTGCCTTGCATTGTTCATTGTCAGGGATTGTTGCAATACACACGTGCACGCACACACACTATTATATATATATATATATATATATATATATATATATATATATATATATATATATATATATATATATATATATATATATATATATAGCGCATGTATAAAATAACCGTAATAAACAGTCGTAACTTTTCTTAAAGTTAGTTGGAAGCTGTTGGCTTATTTTTATTTGCCTCGTTCGAGGCTGTTACGTGCGCTGAGTACGTATGTATTTATTTGGCATGTACAGGAATACCCATCATTCTTGTAGTCATCTTTGCCAGCTGTAGGCCCGGTGACCAGAGTCATCTCGTCTTAGATTACAACTGTAGATCGTCTAATGAACGTTAAAAGTGCTGTGGCATTCTGACTTGTCAGGGAGGATTTGGTGAACGATAGTTAGATTACTTTGACTTAAATAATCTTTCCATCCAGGTTGACCTTCTCAGGTCATCAGCTGGTACATTTGCACACGTCTTTATTAACCTGGCTTACGTTTTGCAAATGTTGTACATAGTGATTTAGTGAAGGAAGATTACATATTAATCACATAAGTAATTTCTACTCTCTATTTTTTCCATTTTTTTGGAACTGTTATTGGTTGTTGCTTCAAGCACAATTCGTTACTGCAAGCTTGCAAAATCAGTACTTGAGTTCGTAAAATATGGGCTTGTCCTTGTTTTGTGTACTGTGCTTTGTTGCCAGTTTCTGCGTTGTTGTTGTACAGATGTTCATGCCTGGTGACACTTCGAACATTGTTGACATTTCTGGCTATGCATAGTCGGTTATATTTATTGTTTCATTGTTGATGGTGTGTTGCACATTACTGGGAGGCTAAAAGAACTGATCCTGACAACATGGCATGATAGAAGAACCTTGGAAAACATGATAACGAAGTTCAGGATACTCGGGGGAATTGATAGGACGTACAGGTATAGACTGTACTTGAGGCGAGAAACTAGAACGCGAGGACACATTTAAATGCTCAGATTAATGACAGAGCTTTCAGGAAGTATTTCTTCGGCACCATAGTGGTCAGGTGGAGGACGAAGAAATAGTGAAGGCAAATTTCAAGCTCCTCAGGGCTCGGAGGGAGTAAATCCGGCAAGCGGGAAAGTTAAGAGTCTGTGCCTGGAGCTGAGATTCGAACCACAAATAAGTGAGTAAACAAACACACACTTTCACCAGAACCCATGTAATTTATTTTATTTACATTTTGCTTGTAAACAATAAAAGCTGTCAGCATGTTTTTATGTGATATATTTTTTAACCATAATTTCTTGCTTCTTCGTTTAGCAGCAATGTAGGCATACTTATATTTTTTTGGGTCATTAACGAACGACATTAGCGAATCAGTCAAACCTAAAATGTTGATTTTTGTTTCCCCAATGGGGTATAAGTTACACATTAATATTCTACATATTATAGTCAAGTGGTGACAATGAATCAACGATGCTTATGTTATGTGATTGTGACATAAATCACTTTGTTTCAAAGAGAACAAACACCGGCTGGTTCCTCCTATTTCCTGGTTCATTCTGACTCACCTGGTTCATTCTGACTCACCTGGTTCATTCTGACTCACTTGGTTCATTCTGACTCACCTGGTTCATTCTGACTCACCTGGTTCATTCTGACTCACCTGGTTCATTCAGTGACAGATCTAACTATTGTAATATTTCCACCTGTGAGTTTTAGCTTATGTTAGTAGCTTGTGTGTTGCGACTGACATACGTAATAAGTATATGTATGCAAATATATATACATATATACATATTATATATATATATATATATAAATATATATATATATATATATATATATATATATATATATATGTACCCACATAAACACACACACACACACACACACACACACACACACACACTGATATGAGACATTCCTTCACAACTCTGGAAAATGTCACCTATGTGGGATATTTTGAATATTAAATGTCACCTCAGATCCAACACCTTTCATTTTTATTTCTCTTGAATTAAATAATTATAAATGACCCAATTTTATATATATATATATATATATATATATATATATATATATATATATATAGTTTGTATGAATGTATTTCGTGAGCCGGTTGAGTGCCACTTATGTGAGAGAGATTCTTGTAATCAACCGTATTAAACCCGTTTCAAACCCACTTAAAAACCGTATTAAAGTCGTATTAAAACCTGTCATTGAGTCATATCTTTCCCGAACGTTGCTCTACCTCCCTACCTCTATGCTTCCTTCACTCCTTCCTTCCCTCCTCCATCATCCCCCGTCACCTTTCCATCCCGTTCACCCTCATTTCCACCTCACCTCCTCATTCCATCTCGCAAGACACCGAGAGTGACATTCTCTTCACCGGGGAATGAATTATGTTAACGAAATTCCTCCGCTGACAAACTTTTTTGACTCGTCGTGTTCTCTGCTTTTTTTCTCGTATGAAGTTAAGAGTCATGTATTAAAAATTTACTGCCATTATCACACCATACTGCCATTATTATATATATTTTATGTTGGTATTTTTTTTTTTTAAGTAGAGGTACGTATCCATATATTTTTTTGAGGAGATAAGAAATGAAATGAAAATCTGTTTATGGGTGAAAAACTGATGAAAGATGTTATTGCAGATGGGATGATGGAGAGAAAGTAGGGAGTGAGGCAGAGGAGAAAGGAGTGGGAGAAGGGGAAAGCGGAAGAGAAGAGAGAGGGAGAGGTTTGGTCATAAAAAAAGTGAGAGGGAAGGAAAGAGGGAAGGAGGAGGAGGGAGGGGAGAGAGAGGGGAGAAGGGGTGATGATTAATATTTTTTCAAGGCTACCTCTTCATATCTTGATATAATTAAATTTTTGGGACACTTCCTGAATGAATTAATAGACCTGAAGCTTCCATACATACACACACACACACACACACACACACACACACACACACACACACACACACCACACACACACACACACACACACACACACACACACATCACACACACAGTATAGTCTAGGTGGCCAAAGACTGCAAACCTCACTCAAGGAAAAAGATCTTGAGGTGAGTATAATACCGAGCACATCTCCTGAGGCACACATCAATCAGATAACTGTTGCAGCATACGGGCGGCTGGCAAACCTAAGGATAGCATTCCAATACCTCACTAAGGAATCATTCAAAAGACTGTACACCATATACGTCAGGCCCATACTGGAGTATGCAGCACCAGTTTGGAACCCACACCTGTTCAAGCACGTCAAGAAATTAGAGAAAGTGCAAAGGTTTGCAACAAGACTAGTCCCAGAGCTAAGGGGATTGTCCTACGAAGAAAGGTTAAGGGAAATCGGCCTGACGACACTAGAGGACAGGAGGGTTAGGGGAGACATGATAACGACATATAAAATACTGCGAGGAATAGATAAGGTGGACAGAGACAAGATGTTCCAGAGAGGGGACACAGAAACAAGGGGTCACAATTGGAAGTTGAAGACTCCTATGAGTCAAAGGGATGTTAGGAAGTATTTCTTCAGTCATAGAGTTGTCAGGAAGTGGAATAGCCTAGAAAGCGTGGTAGTGGAGGCAGGAACCATACATAGTTTTAAGACGAGGTTTGATAAAGCTCATGGAGCAGGGAGAGAGAGGACCTAGTAGCAATCAGTGAAGAGGCGGGGCCAGGAGCTATGAATCGACCCCTGCAACCACAAATAGGTGAGTACAAATAGGTGAGTACACACATACACACACACACACACACACACACACACACACACACACACACACATACACACACACAGGGCAGTGACAGCTGTGACTACAGAGGCAAAACAGCAGAGGCAATCCTATGCTGTTTTGCACAGGAAAGCGATACAAAAAAATATCTTAATTGGATTTCGATGTTGGCACCCTGGTGTAAAATGCTGGATTACCGAGAGAATCCTCCCGAAAATCTAAAAGAACTTGTCGGATGTAAGGATAAAGCTGGTAATACTCTTAGAAACGTTTAATTACTGGAACCTGTAATACTGTCAGAAACGTTTGATTAGGGAAGTGAATAATACTGTCAGAAACGTTTGATTAGGGAAGCGAATAATACTGTCAGAAACGTTTTATTGGGGAAGCGAATAATACTGTCAGAAACGTTTTATTGGGGAAGCGAATAATACTGTCAGAAACGTTTTATTGGGGAAGCGAATAATACTGTCAGAAACGTTTGATTAGGGAAGCGAATAATACTGTCAGAAACGTTTTATTGGGGAAGTGAATAATACTGTCAGAAACGTTTGATTAGGGAAGTGAATAATACTGTCAGAAACGTTTTATTGGGGAAGTGAATAATACTGTCAGAAACGTTTGATTAGGGAAGCGAATAATACTGTCAGAAACGTTTTATTGGGGAAGTGAATAATACTGTCAGAAACGTTTGATTAGGGAAGCGAATAATACTGTCAGAAACGTTTGATTAGGGAAGTGAATAATACTGTCAGAAACGTTTGATTACCGTATGTTGCCATACTGACCCAAAAGTTTCGTTAAGAATAGTATCTTATCAGAAATGCTGAAATGGGAAATGTCGCTCACTGATTAAACTTTCGGCCCACAATCGATGGGATCGTTAGTTCGATTCACAGGCGGGAGGCCTAGCATAGGCCGGTCTCCTTACTCCTCGCTTAGCAGTAAATAGGTAGCTCGGTGTTCGTCGCCTGCTGTGGGTGGCATCTTGGGGACGGGGCAGTGTGCCATAGGCACTTCCTATGACGGTACCACACTTCTCAGTGGCACTGCCTATGACATTACCTATTTTCAGGGTTACAACACTGCCCACGACAGTACCTCACATCTCAGAGGCACACCAAAACGATAGTACTTCACCTCTCAGTGACACTCTCGACGGTGGCCCTCCCCGCGACAGTGGCACTCCCCTCGACAGTGGCACTTCCCCCGATAGTTATACGCTTTTCACATCACAGTTCAGAAATTAATCCTTGTGGGAAATTCGCTGTTATTCTGACAGTGACCTTCCTCAGATATATAACAATAATTCCTGTACTGACGTAATCCTGTTGATTGGTAACAAAGGTAATTCTGTTGACTGGTAACTAAGGTAATTCTTTTGGTTAGTAACAAAGGTAATTCTGTTGACTGGTAACTAAGGTACTTCTCTTGGTTGGTAACGAAGGTAATTCTATTGATAGGTATAGTGAAGGTAATTGTGCTGTGGACTAAGGTAATTCTGTTGACCGGTTACCAAGATAATTTTGTTGTATTGGTAAGGAAGGTAGTTTTGTCGACGAGTAAGGTAATTCTGTATTGGTAAAGAAGGTAATTCTGTTGACTGGCAACTAAGGTAATTATGTTGACTGATAACTAAAGTAATTCCGTTGACGACAATCTAAGCTAATTCTGTTGATTGGTACCTAAGGTAATTCTGCTAAATAACAACGACCATAACTATATTGCTTGTTACCTAAGGTAATTCTGTTGAAGGGTAACTAAGGTAATTATGTATTAATAATGAAAGTAATTTTGTTGAATGGTAACTAAGATAATTCTACTGATTGATAATAGAAGGAATTATGGTAATTGGTAAGGTAATTCTTAAACTAAATATGTTTAATTATCTAATTGCGATTAGTATTCATTTATTAAATGTAATTCTGTTGACTTATGACTCATGTAATTCTTTTTTAAACGTGTCGATGAATAGAATTAAGATAAGATATATGAGATTTCTTCGGATTTTTAACCCCGGAGGGTTAGCCACCCAGGATAACCCAAGAAAGTCAGTGCGTCATCGAGGACTGTCTGTCTTATTTCCAGTGGGGTCCTTAATCTTGTCCCCCAGGATGCCACCCACACCAGTCGACTAACAACCCAGGTACCTATTTGCTGCTAGGTGAACATGACAACAGGTGTAAGGAAACACGTCGAAATGTTTCCACCCGCCGGGAATCGAACCCGGGCCCTCAGTGTGTGAAGCGAGAGCTCTAGCCACCAGACCACCGGGCCATTAGTAATCCACAAAGTAATCCATATAAAGTAACCTTCTTAAAGGTAATTCTCTTCTAAAGTAACTCCACGGGGAACACACTCCAAGGTAACTACATAAGGGTCACTCTCTAAAGTAACTATACGAAGGAGCCACACTCTAAAGTAACTACACATGAAGTAACTCTCCAAGGTAACTCCAGGAGAGTAACTCTCCTTATTGAATAAGTTCGGGAACCGGAATTCATCACCCCCAAAAAAAAAGTAATTAATATGCGTCACTAAATTACATTATTAATCAAGTATGTTTAAATTGCTCTGTATTGACACACCTACTGAGGCCTTTCATCTCGAATGCAGATTGTGCTAGAAATTATATAAACACATTAATTTGGCATATATTTATTAAGCAATTTTTATTTTTATTTAATATATATATATATATATATATATATATATATATATATATATATTTGTTTTCTCTGAGAGTTAGACAAATTGTTGTCCGGATATGTTAAAAAAGGAAGAGAGAGAGAAGGAGAGAGAGAGAACGAGGAATTGATGATGGGTGGGATGTGAGGTAGGGAGAGGGGGGGAGGGAAGGAGGAGTGGGAAATAGGATGATGGAAAGAAAGCCAGGATGGATGCAAATAAGAGCAGCGAGGGTAAAATTAAAAATGGATGGAAAGTATGAGAGAAAATTGTGGGAAGAGAGAAAGTGAAGAAGAGGATAGAATCAAAAGTTGGGAATGAGATCAAAATAATTACTTATAAGAAGGAAACCAGGAAGAAAAAAAAGAAAGAATGGAGAAGAAGAGTAAAGATGGGTGAAGGAGAAAGATGGGTTTAAGCTTCTGGAAAACTTGATATATAAAGATGATGATTTTTTATTATATTCAAGGGGTTTGATCCGAGGACAGGGATGGCAACTCGAATTTCATGGATGGAAAGCTCTTCTCTATTGGTGCTTCTTAGCCCCGACCATCTCACTCTTCTCATCTCTTCCTTCTCACTCTTCTCTTCTCTCTTCTCTTCTCGCTCCTTTGTCTCTTCACTATTGACTCACAATTAGGAGAGAAATCTTTAGACGACGTTTCGCTCCCTGCTGAACTATCATGTCAGAATGGACCGAAACCTTGTTAAGAGTTTTTTTTCTCTCTCTCTCTCTCTCTCTCTCTCTCTCTCTCTCTCTCTCTCTCCTGTTTTTCTTCATTCTTGTTTTAAAGGTTATTTTTTCTTCTTCGTATTTTTAAGGCTTCGTCGTTGTCTTTTTAAAGGTTGTTCCTTACTTTCTCAAATTTCAAAAGTTTTTCTTTGTCGTATTTTAGAAAAAAAAAATCTTTGGCGTATTCCCCCCAAAAAAAAATCTTTAGTGTATTTCCCCTCCCCCCCCAAAAAAAATTCTTTGTCGAATTTTCCTATTCTGAAAAAGACAGGCAAAACATTTATGACAAATTTGCCAAGTTGCGGTTCACTGAACCTTCCTTGTTACTGTTCTTGCTTATGTTTTATCTCTGAACCTTTCTAGTTACTCTTCGTGTTCCATCTCTGAACCTTCCTTGTTACTCTTCTTGTGTTCCATCTCTGAACTTTCCTTGTTACTCTTCTTGTGTTCCATCTCTGAACCTTCCTTGTTACTCTTCTTGTGTTCCATTTCTGAACCTTCCTTGTTACTCTTCTTGTGTTCCATTTCTGAACCTTCCTTGTTACTCTTCTTGTGTTCCATCTCTGAATCTTCCTTGTTACTCTTCTTGTGTTCCATTTCTGAACCTTCCTTGTTACTCTTCTTGTGTTCCATCTCTGAACCTTCCTTGTTACTCTTCTTGTGTTCCATCTCTGAACCTTCCTTGTTACTCTTCTTGTGTTCCATCTCTGAATCTTCCTTGTTACTCTTCTTGTGTTCCATCTCTGAACCTTCCTTGTTACTCTTCTTGTGTTCCATCTCTGAATCTTCCTTGTTACTCTTCTTGTGTTCCATCTCTGAACCTTCCTTGTTACTCTTCTTGTGTTCCATCTCTGAATCTTCCTTGTTATTCTTCTTGTGTTCCATCTCTGAACCTTCCTTGTTACTCTTCTTGTGTTCCATCTCTGAACCTTCCTTGTTACTCTTCTTGTGTTCCATCTCTGAACCTTCCTTGTTACTCTTCTTGTGTTCCATCTCTGAACCTTCCTTGCCATTCCGCCATTAGTGCTAATTGCAGATCCCGACTTTTTCATAGGACCTGTCTAGCATAGCTGTCTTTCGTGTGTGTTGGGGGGGAGGATGCGTGTATGTGTGTATGAGTGTGTGTATTTGTGTTTGTGTGTCAGTTTCTGTGTGTGTGTGTGTGTTTTGTGTGTGTGTTTGTGCTTATGTGTGTTTGTGTCTGCGTTTATGTGCGTGCGCCTCTCTCTCTCTAAATACGATATCAGCAAAATTAAAAGTAAACTAGAAAGGCCAAATAAATTAAAAGAAAGCTAACAAAATAATAATAATAATAAAACGTCATTATTACCGACGAGAAGTGACGCAGCAACGACTCACTTTACTGACAGTAAAGCTGGAAGTAAAAAATAATAATCCAATCTAAAAATGTTTTCAAAAATTATCGTCCGAAATGGAAAGAAAATATTGTAGGTGGGAAGAAAATGCAAAATGAAATTCTCAGTAACACTGACATGGAATTCTGAGAATTATTAACTAGAAGGTAAATGAAATTCTCAGTAATTCTGACATGGAATTATCAGCATTATTAAATAGAAGGTAAATGAAATTGTCAGTAATACTGACATGGAATTATCAGAATTATTAAATAGAAGGTGAATGAAATTGTCAGTAATACTGACATGGAATTATCAGAATTATTAAATAGAAGGTAAATGAAATTGTCAGTAATTTTGACATGGAATTATCAGAATTATTAAATAGAAGGTAAATGAAATTGTCAGTAATACTGACATGGAATTATCAGAATTATTAAATAGAAGGTAAATGAAATTGTCAGTAATACTGACATGGAATTATCAGAATTATTAAATAGAAGGTAAATGAAATTGTCAGTAATACTGACATGGAATTATCAGAATTACTTAATAGATTTGAGATTAACTTAAATAGAGTATGCTGATTGGTAGGTTGTGGGGAGATAATGATCTTGATCCAAGGAACTGGAACTACCCCCTTTTTTCCCCTAGATTGAAAATTTGATAGATTATTCTATTACTCAAAGCGAGAGTGTATACACTCTCCAGATATACACTCTCCAGGTATACACTCTCCAGGTATACACTCTCCAGGTATACACTCTCCAGGTATACACTCTCCAGGTATACACTCTCCAGGTATACACTCTCCAGGTATACACTCTCCAGGTACGCACCCTCCAGGTATATACTCTCCATGTATACACTCTCCAGGTATACACTCTCCAGGTACATACCCTCCAGGTATACACTCTCCAGGTATACGCCCTCCAGGTATACGCCCTCCAGGTATGCATTATCCAGGTATACACTCTTCAGGTATACACTCTCCAGGTATACAATCTCCAGGTATACACCATAAAGGTATACACCCTCCAGGTATACGCCCTCCAGGTATACGTCCTCCAGGTATACGTCCTCCATGTATACGTCCTCCAGATATACATCTTGTAGGTACACATCCTCCAGGTATACACGCTCCAGGTATACTCCAGGTGAGTTTAGTACACGTGGCCGGCTGCCCCGACCAATGACGTTTGAATAGTGAAAATATAATTGAATGGAGACTCAAATTTCCCTCCCACAGCTACTGGGATAGAGGTTCCAATTCCACTCTCTCTCTGCTACCGGGATAAAGGCTTTAAATACCTCTGCTACCAGGATGAAGGCTTCAAATACCTCTCCTACCGGGATAAAGGCTTTAAATACTTCTGCTACCGGGATGAAGGATTTAAATACCTCTGCTGCCGGGATGAAGGCTTTAAATACCTCTGCTGCCGGGATGAAGGCTTTAAATACCTTTGCTGCCGGTATAACGGCTTTAAATACCTCTGTTTAAAAACTTCAAATCCCTCTACTACCGGGATAAAGGCTTCAAATCACTCTGCTACCAGAATAAAGGCTTCAAATGCCTCTAATACGGGGATAAAGGCTTCAAATGCCTTTCTTCTGAGATGGAGATTCCTGATCTAACTCTGCTACCGGGATATTTATTTAAAAAAATCCTCAACTGGGAGAGATTAGTCTACAATTCAATTAGAAGATTTTTTTTTTGTATTAAATTAAATTACCGGGTATTTATAATTCAAAATTTTACAGCTGAAAGATTTACAATCAATTCCACATCTGGAAGATTTACAATCACAATTCCACAGCTGAAAGATCTGCAGTTACAATCTCACAGCTGGAAGATCTACAATCACAATCCCACAGCTGGAAGATCAGCAATCACAATCCCACAGCTGGAAGATTTACAGTCACAGTTCCACAGCTGAAAGATTTACAATCACAATTCCACAGCTGGAAGATCAGCAATCACAATCCCACAGCTGGAAGATCTGCAGTCACAATCCCAAAGTTGGAAGATCTGTGATCACAATCCCACAACTGGAAGATCTGCGATCACTATACCACAGCTGGAAAATTTACAATTACAATCCCACAGCTGGAAGATTTACACCTGCAATTCCACCTCTGAAAGTTGATCTTACAGTTCCGTAAGAGAAACGCTGGTCCGAAACTATGTCACGTTTCAGTACATCAGTGAATGCTGAAGAATACCAGAGTCTGAAATAAAAAAAAAAGTCCTGTTCAGCAGGCGAAACGTCGCGCCAGTATGGATACAGGTTTCTTACTTGTCGGTATTCTGTTCTGTTTATATATTAGTACAATCGTCATGACACTACTACTGCTACTACTACTACTACTACTACTACTACTACTACTACTGCTGCTGCTGCTACTGCTATTACTACTGCTATTGTTACTACTAGTACTACTTCTACTGGATTATTGCTGCTATTACTACTACTACTGCTACTACTACTACTACTACTACTACTACTACTACAGATACTACTACAACTGCTACTATTATTACTACTACTACTTTTGCTACAACTACTACTGCTGCTGCTGCTGCTATTACTACTAGTACAATATTACTACTGATACAATAATAATAAAAATAATAATGACGGTGGTAATAATAATTTTAATAACACGAAGAAGAAGAAGAAGATAAAATAGCAGTAAGAAAATAAAAGAGAAGTCTTACATTTGTTGTATAAAGTCGAAACTCATCACAAGTTTGGGAAAGAGAAGAATTTTTGGTAAACACTTGCATGTGCTTCCGTACCTTCCCTCTGTTTGCTGTAGTGTCTGTTGAACACTGTTGAACACTGTTGAACACTGTCTGTTGAACTTTGTTGAGCAGAGCCTTCTTAACAGTGTCTGTTGAACGAAAAAAATTTGAGAGCTTCAAAAACGCAGGTCAAGTAAATGCAACCTAAAATCACTGGTCAGTAAGCCTAAGCTAAAATCAATCTTTCAACTTTCTTGGATTTTAAACGCAGAATACAAAGGAGTTTCGCCCTCTGGGGGCGAAAAGTTGCTACTTCACTAATAATTCATTCGAATTATTAGTGAAGGGGTTCATTTTAAAAGGTATTTTTTTCCACGATGGGGAAAAGAAACTAATGGCATACATTGACGTGGTTTTTGTGTGTTGGTTCCTGAGGTGAGGTTGACTGGGCTAGCCTGGTTAATTTTAGAGCCGGAGTTTTTGATTTCGAGTTACCTCTTAACTGCGGCGGTGAAGATGGATTATTTCTGTTCTTGGAGCTGTTGATCTTACTAGAAGACTGTAGCAGTAAGGTTGCAGGGCACTGTTGATCTTACCGACTGCAACAGCAAGACGGAACTATCGTCTCAAGGAACACTGTTTATCTCATAGTCTCCCTGCAGCAGTAAGACGCAATACTAGCTAGGCGGTCAGCTGTAACAGATGAAGAATTAGACACATGTGCAACATCTGGGTATTTTTATTTATAGACGTTTCGCCCACCAGTGGCTTTATAAGCGCCAGGCTCCATCACTGTTCTTCAGTTCCTTCACAACTACAATGTTCTTCACCAACAAGGACGAGGGACTAATTACCTCATCTTTGGTATACAATCCTTCACATTATGTCCTCGTATTGTGGTGATAAAGACACTGGAGGGCGAAACGTCCACAAATAAAGATACCCAGATGTTTCACATGTGTCTAATTTCTCATCTTCTCGGACCATTGATGTACAACCTGTCACAGATCACTGGTTGTTTACATTGATATACAACCTGTCACAGATCACTGATTGTTTACATTGATATACAGCCTGTCACAGATCACTGATTGTTTACATTGATATACAACCTGTCACAGATCACTGATTGTTTGCATTGATATACAACCTGTCACAGATCACTGATTGTTTGCATTGTTATACAACCTGTCACAGATCACTGATTGTTTGCATTGTTATACAACCTGTCACAGATCACTGGTTGTTTACATTGATATACAACCTGTCACAGATCACTGATTCTTTACATTGATATACAACCTGTCACAGATCACTGATTCTTTACATTGATATACAACCTGTCACAGATCACTGATTGTTTGCATTGATATACAACCTGTCACAGATCACTGATTGTTTGCATTGTTATACAACCTGTCACAGATCACTGATTGTTTGCATTGATATACAACCTGTCACAGATCACTGATTGTTTGCATTGATATACAACCTGTCACAGATCACTGATTGTTTACACAGGGAAAATATTTGAGTCATCACCACTTGGGTTATTGCAAATCAAGCAGGAAAATCTTCGAGGAAGAGAAACATGCAACATGATCAACTAACGACCAGTATCGCTCAGAAACTTACCTGCTGATAACGCATCAAGTTGTGTAAAAGAGAGTTGGTTCCGAGAGGGGGATATACTGTCTCACTAATCCTATCCCATTTGCTGACGAAGCTGACAAAGATCAGACAGGAAAGAGAAGGATGAGCGGACTGCATATTCCTATACTGTCTGACGGCATTTGCCAGGGTCACTCACATCAGAAAAAAAATACTAACTAGAACATCAGACTAAAGTGACTGCGTGAGTGGATAAAAATAAATTACCTAGCAAAGCGAGCAATAAAAAGTGAAAGAGGAGGTGGAGGTGGAGGTTATCAGGAGGTAGAGAGGTAACGAGTCCCCCGCCAGGAGGGAATCTGGTACCCACACTCTTCCTGGTGTGTGTATATGACGTGTGAGTGGTATGCGATCCTACACGTCAACATTTAATGTTGACACCACAACTAATGTACCACAGGGTACTGCTGCAGTAAACTCCACCACTGGTGCGCAGTAAACACCAGTGACGCGCAGAAAACACTACTGGTATGCAGTAAACACCACTGGTATGCAGTAAACACCACTGGTATGCAGTAAACACCACTGGTGCGCAGTAAACACCACTGGTATGCAGTAAACACCACTGGTATGCAGTAAACAGCACTGGTATGCAGTAAACACCACTGGTATGCAGTAAACACCACTGGTATGCAGTAAACAGCACTGGTATGCAGTAAACACCACTGGTGCGCAGTAAACACCACTGGTATGCAGTAAACACCACTGGTATGCAGTAAACACCACTGGTATGCAGTAAACACCACTGGTATGCAGTAAACACCACTGGTGCGCAGTAAACACCACTGGTATGCAGTAAACACTACTGGTATGCAGTAAACACCACTGGTATGCAGTAAACACCACTGGTATGCAGTAAACACCACTGGTATGCAGTAAACACCACTGGTATGCAGTAAACACCACTGGTATGCAGTAAACACCACTGGTATGCAGTAAACACCACTGGTATGCAGTAAACACCACTGGTATGCAGTAAACACCACTGGTATGCAGTAAACACCACTGGTATGCAGTAAACACCACTGGTATGCAGTAAACACCACTGGTATGCAGTAAACACCACTGGTATGCAGTAAACACCACTGATGCGCAGTAAACACCACTGGTATGCAGTAAACACCACTGGTGCGCAGTAAACACCACTGGTATGCAGTAAACACCACTGGTGCGCAGTAAACACCACTGGTATGCAGTAAACACCACTGGTATGCAGTAAACACCACTGGTATGTAGTAAACACCACTGGTATGCAGTAAACTTCACTGGTGCGCAGTAAACACCACTGGTATGCAGTAAACACCACTGGTATGCAGTAAACACCACTGGTATGCAGTAAACACCACTGGTATGCAGTAAACACCACTGGTATGCAGTAAACACCACTGGTGCGCAGTAAATACCACTGGTATGCAGTAAACACCACTGGTGCGCAGTAAATACCACTGGTATGCAGTAAACACCACTGGTGCGCAGTAAATACCACTGGTATGCAGTAAACACCACTGGTGCGCAGTAAATACCACTGGTATGCAGTAAACACCACTGATGCGCAGTAAATACCACTGGTATGCAGTAAACACCACTGGTGCGCAGTAAATACCACTGGTATGCAGTAAACATCACTGGTGCGCAGTAAATACCACTGGTATGCAGTAAACACCACTGGTGCGCAGTAAATACCACTGGTATGCAGTAAACACCACTGGTGCGCAGTAAACACCACTGGTATGCAGTAAACACCACTGATGCGCAGTAAACACCAGTAAACACTACTGGTGCGCAGTAAACACCACTGGTGCGCTGGTGTCGACTCACTGAATTTCTTTTCTTAAAACTCGATTTTATAAAAGTCGATTTAAAAAAGAACATTTCAAAGAAATCTTTTCAATGAGTCTGAAAGTTGAGATCATGTTGTTGTGCCCCGTGTAGAGGAGAGGAGAGAGGAACCCGTGTAGAGGAGAGGAGGGAGGAACCCGTGTAGAGGAGAGGAGGGAGGAACCCGTGTAGAGGAGAGGAGGGAGGAACCCGTGTAGAGGAGAGGAGGGAGGAACCCGTGTAGAGGAGAAGAGGGAGGAACCCGTGTAGAGGAGAGGAGGGAGGAACCCGTGTAGAGGAGAGGAGGGAGGAACCCGTGTAGAGGAGAGGAGGGAGGAACCCGTGTAGAGGAGAGGAGAGAGGAACCCGTGTAGAGGAGAGTAGGGAGGAACCGTGTAGAGGAGAGGAGGGAGGAACCCGTGTAGAGGAGAGGAGGGAGGAACCCGTGTAGAGGAGAGGAGGGAGGAACCCGTGTAGAGGAGAGGAGGGAGGAACCCGTGTAGAGGAGAGGAGAGAAGGAAGAGGGAAGAAGGAGGGTCGAGGGAGAGGAGGAAAAAAGAGGTAAGGAAAAGGGAGAGGAGTGGGAAAAGGGAGAAAAATAGGTGAGGGAAGAGAGAGAAAGAGAGAGAGGGTGAGAGGATCATAGAAGAGAGGAAAAAGAGAGAGGGAATAAGGAAAAATTGAGAAAATAAAGGGGAGGGGGAGAAAGGGAGAGAAAATTCACAGGGAGGGGAAGAGGAGGAGAGCTAGATTAGAAATGAGCACTAGATGGAGGGCGAGAGAGAGAGAGAGAGAGAGAGAGAGAGAGAGAGAGAGAGAGAACGAGGGAGAGGGCGAAGGACAAAGGAGAGGCGAATGATAAATGGTTTAAAAAATAAGAGACGATGAGATGTATGAAGTGGGAGAGAGCAAATAGAACTGAAGGAGGTGAGAGTAGAGAAGAGGAAGAGGTGAAGAGGGTGAGAGTAGGGGAAAGGGAAGGAACTCTAAATCTAAGAAAAAAATAGCGATAGCTCTAGATCTAATGGATAAAGGGAAAGAATGTCTGCTTCTCTTTCTTCACCCATTAATTATCTCAAGATGACGCCCATGTCAACTCTGTCTCTCTTTCTCTCTCTGTCTCTTTCTGTCTCTGTATCTGTGTCTGTCTGTCTGTCTGTCTGTCTGTCTCTCTCTCTCTCTCTCTCTCTCTCTCTCTCTCTCTCTCTCTCTCTCTCTCTCTCTCTCTCTCTCTCTCTCTCTCTCTCTCTCTCTCTCCCCTTTGTGTATGGTTTGTAAGCTTAGAGATTACAAGCACTCTAAGCGTTAATAACGTTACTGACCTCATGTATCCCCCACCTTCTGTGGGCATTAGTGTTGGAGATACATATGCATCTGGCACACAGATACTGGGGCTCAGTGATACATACTAATGCTGGGATGACGACGTGCATAGAACACTGCATGTGTTCACCTGCACTGAAGAAAATGGTACAGAATACAGGTTGATAGATGAAGGTTTTTTTTTTTTGGTCAATTTCAACTTGTCATACAGCGGTCAAACCAGACACGTGTCCAATTATAGGTACTGATGCTTTAGAATACGTGGCTGTATCTGGCAACATCTGTGTTGGTGTGAGTTGCGTATCTCAAGCATGTATCCAGTGACACCTACTTTAGTGCAAGACGGGGACTGATTACCCCATCTTCTACTGTCCTCGTATATCAACTCTGTACTGGACTAAAAAAAAAAAAAGTGCTGGTTGGCTGAACTTCTTTCAGAAAAGGATAACCAGGTGTTGCAAATGTGTCTAATTCCTCGTCTTGTCATGTATTGTATACCCGTATACCAATGTTGCAATGATACTTGCTGCTGTAAGCCAAGATACAGGGCGTTCAAGACACAGATACAGACAAAGATAAAAGTGGTCGAGGAATACAGAATACAGGATACAGCTACTCAAGACACAGGGAACATATTACCCCGAACTTCCACTGTGATTCGTGGGCAAAGTCCTCTAATAAACAATTACTTATTACTGTTACTTACAGAGTGTTTTAAAAAGTTAGACATGCGTTCCCCACGAACTTGTGCATGTTCCCCGAACGACCCTAGGTGCGTTGATAACGACCTCTGACACTTAACTTTAAACTTCCTTCCTGCATGCATCCCAAAAATACCCGAAAAACATCCCAAATGGTTCCTAAGATGTATCTCACATTAACTTGTGCATGCGTCTTAAACAGCACTTAACTACCCTATATTCTCCACCTCTCTCAAACTACCCTCGACTCGCTTTCCAAACTACCCATACCAGGTGTACCGAACCCCTACCAGGGGGCCTCTCCCATACTATTTCTTTATCTACACACTTCCCAAGTTTGATCCTCCGTTATTAAGATTACCATTAAGCTGACAAAGTTTGGCCCAAACTAAGGGACCCCATCCCTTAGTCCCTAACTAATCACAAGTAATGGGAGAAGTTGCTTTTCTCACTTTAGGGCCGCCCCCCCCCCCCGGGTTCAATTCCCGGCGGGGCGGAAACATTTCGAAGTGTTTCCTTACACACACACATACAACAGGCCTAGTGTCTAATCGACATGTGCCTAGGACAAAATGGTAACT
Source organism: Cherax destructor (assembly GCA_009830355.1). Classification (NCBI taxonomy): domain Eukaryota; kingdom Metazoa; phylum Arthropoda; class Malacostraca; order Decapoda; family Parastacidae; genus Cherax; species Cherax destructor. The sequence goes on from WNWK01006434.1 coordinate 26,113, forward strand.
AACACACACATACACATACATTGAAAATGTTGTGGAAAAGTTAAATATGAAGATTCATTCCGATCAGAGAACATCCACTGAAATTTATGAAAAATTGAAAAGTGGTGAGCAGTAAGTAACTTCAGATCAAAGTATATACCGAGGCATCACATGGCCATTGTGGGTCCTCCCCTCTTGGGGTTGGGTGGTACATGGTGGCCCATATTGCACTCCCGTCGTGTGCAACAACCATTATTCAACCCGGTGTTAATCACGGTTGCTCGATCAACATTCCTCGCACTTGATCTTCAATCTCCCACTGATCTGTACACTGGAGAACAGACACAGCCAGTTGTTCCACTGTCCCTGAGGGCAGTACTGGAGCACTACGCTGCTCCCATGTTACTTGCGCTGAGATAAGGGCAGGAAGCCAGTCCACTTGCCCTTGCCTGCTGAGGTAGGGATGCAACTTGCTCTCTCAGGTCACGATGAGGGGAAGTGCTGGGAGCGAAATATGCTTCAAAAGATGCAGCAATCCTCTCTCTCTCTCTCTCTCTCTCTCTCTCTCTCTCTCTCTCTCTCTCTCTCTCTCTCTCACTCTCTCTCTCTGTTGTATTCTGACAAATGGTGTCTCGACTGATGAAGCGTTCAGGTGCAACCATCTCTTATCGACCCCTGCCATGCTCCCACGCCTTCCTCCCCTCTCTCTCTCTCTCTCTCCCGTTGCAACATTACGAATGCTTTATTCTCCTCGACAAAGAGCATATTGACAGCGTTGGCATAGGCAAGGTCAAAGAGGTCTTCCAGCTCGTTCAGAGAAGAGCTGATCACTTACGTGTGATCATTTTCCATGAAGGTTCTGAACCTTCTTGTCAGGAGAAACTGGAATCCCAGCCATCTTCCAGGACTCTCTCGCTTCTCTAATGGTGAATTTGGCAGCGACGAGGAAAAAGCCGCCGATGAATGTCGCCTTTTGAAGGTAAATGTCTCCGCTCAGTTAACAATGCAGGTTTGCCAATGAGCCAAATTTTCATTTGCTTTGTTAGTGGAAACTTTTGCCTCAGCCATATTGCTGCTATATAACCTGAATGAAAAGATAGAGTAAATAAGTTTATTCAGGTACACGTACACATAAATACAGGTACATAAATTATCATACATAGCAGCATATGTGTAGATTGTCTAGGATAACCCCAAAAAAAAGTCAGACAATGTGACTTATTTCCATTGGGGTCCTTGAACACTGAGATGAAATACCTCTTGATTTACAGCGAGCAAAATACAACCAGCCTGTCAAGCCGACAACTGCCGAGACACTGCAGCTAGAACACGAAAGTGCTGGTTGTAAAATCATCCTACTAGAACCCTCGTGGCTATTCGAAATGCTTGGTAAATGCCGGAACTACTAGCACACCCGAGGTTGAATGATATCTCTGACCCTGCTAGTTACTTGCAACGCAAGCATATAATATATATATATATATATATATATATATATATATATATATATATATATATATATATATATATAAACACTGATCTCTGGCCGACGGAGACTCGAACCTCACGAACCTCACACTGGTCCAATACCTTGGCATCCAGCTTTCGCTAGACGTTATTCCAAGGCAGCCAGCTTTCAGGCAGGAAGGCTTACAGCTTTTCATCTCATCCCCTGCATGCATCGACACAACTAGAGATTTTTACAATGCTAGGAATTCGCAAGAGCAGGCGAAATATTCACAAACACTGATCTCTGGCCGACGGAGACTCGAACCTACGAACCTCATGACAAGGTACGCAGTGCTTTACCGACCGTACCACACTGGTCCAATACCAATTGTGTCGATGCATGCAGGGGATGAGATGAAAAGCTGTAAGCCTTCCTGCCTGAAAGCTGGCTGCCTTGGAATAACGTCTAGCGAAAGCTGGATGCCAAGGTATTGGACCAGTGTGGTACGGTCGGTAAAGCACTGCGTACCTTGTCATGAGGTTCGTAGGTTCGAGTCTCCGTCGGCCAGAGATCAGTGTTTGTGAATATTTCGCCTGCTCTTGCGAATTCTAGCATATATATATATATATATATATATATATATATATATATATATATATATATATGTCGTGCCGATTAGGTAAAACTGGTCAATTAGCAAGAACTCATCTAAAATTAAGTCCTTTCTAAAAATTTCTCTTATACGTTTAAAGATATATTTTTTCATTTATGTTAATGTAAGAATTTATAATTTTGTACCAAGAGAAACTTTGAAAACCTACTAACCTTATTACAACAAGCGCAATTTAATTTAGCCTAACCCAAGTAAATATATTTTAGATACGTTAACATTAATTTAATAATAAACAAACACAATGAAATATATTTTTTCGTTATGTTCAGAATGATTTTGGCGAAATTATTGCATACACAAATTTTCGCTTGTCTTATATGGCAAGGTGAGCGTTGCTATTTAAGCCAAAATCGCAAGTTTTACCTAATCGGCACGACATATATATATATATATATATATATATATATATATATATATATATATACTTGAGTCCTACACTTTATAGTTTACGAAATGGGAAAAAATGGTATCTTTCCCAACTCCCAAAGAGGAGCATTTGGAGATACCTCTTTTTGACCATATTCATAACAGTCTTTAAATCTCTCTCTCTCTCTCTCTCTCTCTCTCTCTCTCTCTCTCTCTCTCTCTCTCTCTCTCTCTCTCTCTCTCTCTCTCTCTCGCCTTGAGGTCGTTCTTTGTACACACCCGCACACGGCTGCCTTATCTTACCTTGCCTCGTTCAGGCTTTGTGTCACCTGCGTTCTACGTTCACCTGGTAAGTGCTTACGTGACCTCGCTCTCTCTCGCTCTCTCTCCGCCTTTCTTTATCCACCTAGTACGACCTGGAGTCGTGAAGGTCAGTCAGGTCTCCGTATTGTTGCTCTTAGGGGAGGACTTGCTCTTGTTGATGATTCTTATATTTTTAACACTGTTATTCTCTCTCTCTCTCTCTCCCTCTCTCTCTCTCTCTCTCTCTCTCTCTCTCTCTCTCTCTCTCTCTCTCTCTCTCTCTCTCTCTCTCTCTCTCGTTTTGTTGCAAGTCTATATCGCTTATGGGAGGAATTCACTATAAAACACGTGATCAGAAATTATCAAAATATCAGTAATGGAAACACCTGAGCACTTTCATGTTTACACACACGTCTTCGGAAGAGCCAGATCCTCTCAAAAATATATGTGTCAACACGTGATAGTGTTTAGGTATTTCCAAATTACGCATTTTTTACGCTGGTACTTTTTCCCACGGTTTAATGCTTAATATTAGACTTTTTTTCGTTCTTTGTATTCTCACAGGGGCCTTTATGTGCCCATAAAAAAACTATATTAATTAGTATCAGTGATTAATCTATTGAAAAAGAAATTGGCACTACTGCGCTTCACGTTATTCGGAGTCCAAGGGTTGTGAGGACATGTCATGACGAGAAAGACTTTATTTGAGTCGATGTTTCGCTCAAACTTGGCCCTTTATCGAGGGCTGGGTGATGGTCAGGGCTTGACGCAGCTCAATGCTGGGCGTTATCCTGCAATACGTGTCGTTGTACAAGCTTGTTGGCAACCAGGGCCACCACCATCACCACCCCACTATCCTCCTCCCCACCATCATCACCACCATCACCACCCCACCATCATCACCACCATCCTCCACCCCACCATCATTACCATCATCACCCTGTCGCTAGGTATCTAGTCACCGTTAGAATTACTTTCTTCTGCCACAACCACCCCCACGACTACCACCATCACCACAATTCCCGACACGACCAACGCCGCCACCATCACCTCCCCAACCACCACTACCACCACCACCATTATCACCACTAACCTACCAACTAATTTACAATAAACAGTTCCTTGCCGATGTATTTTTTCCCCGGGGACTGAGACGGTCGTCGCCAGCTCTCACATATATCTCTATTTATTCTTATTGTTAGCATTATATCTGGTGTTTATATTGGGCGGGGGTGAGGGTGGAGGTAACGTTACGTTAGCGGTAATGGTCTCGCTCGCTGCACACTGTGTGCACTCGCTAACGACTCGCTATTATTCGAGTGGTCATTGTGGGTGATGAGTGTAGCTATTACTAGAAGGTAGTGCCCCCCTGTGTCTGCTCCCCACTGAGAAAAACCCTCCTTCGCTTTCTCTCTCTCTCTATCCCTCTTTATATCTCCTTCCCTCTCTCTCTCTCTCTCTCTATCCCTCTTTATATCTCCTTTCTCTCTCTCTTTCTGTCTTTCCTTTTCCCTCTTCTTTATTCTCTTCTATCTCCCTTCCTAACTACAGGCGAGATTTGGAGAGGTGTGGAGCCGCTACGTGGTGAGTAAGAAGTGAGAGGGAGTGGGAAAGATATGAGTGGGGAGGTAGAGCTGGAGGTGTCAGTCTGGTGGAGGTGAAGGCGGTGAAAGGGGCAGGTAGGTGGCTGGCTAAGGAATAAGCGGACACAATAGCAATGGTCCTAATTGGTCCAGTTACTCTTTATCATTCAAGCTGACTGAAGCGATAAGAGTAATATGGACCACAAATGACAGGTTTCAGGTTTGGATTAGGACACCAGGCAAGTCCACGACACGTGGCGAACCTTTTCATAGCTTCTAACCCTTTTTTCCTTTTCCCCGCCGAGTCACGGCGCTATTGGTAAAGAAACCTTGAAATAAAATACAACTATAGATTTCCGTATCGGGTTAGAGATTTTGGCCGGCCAGGCAGCTGATACCGAGTGCCGGTACACTCAGTCTACTGGGCTCACAGCGACCTCATCAAAATATGTGAATATAAATGGAAGACAGTAGAAGAGAAGGTAATCAGTCCCCCAGTCTTGCAGAATTATATTCAGGCTGAGGTGTAGAATATCTCTTCGTCTATAATCTTCCGGTTATATCCCTGTATAATATTGGTTAGCGATAGGTACGTGTATTGTAATACAGTACAGCCAAGTCCGAAGTCTTAAAGACTACGGTGTTCTTCACCAACTTCAAGGTTGAGGGACTCATAACCTCGTCTTTTGTATATAGTTCTAATGCCTTCCCATTTTGTCCTTAAATTTGTATTGATAAAGCCACTGGAGGGCGAAACGTCTACAATTAAAGATACCCAGACGTTGCACACTTCACCATCACCTGTGTGCCTTGATCTGTGTTCTAATCCTTCTCTTCTTGCCTCACCTCCATCACAGTGCCGGCACCACTGAATGGATTCTCTGAATGACAGACTCGTGTCAGGTCATATTTATTTCCGCCGCCCCCCGACGAAAAAAATCAACATTAACAGAAATAATAGTAAACGCATCAAGTCATTTGGCCTAAAATTGAGGTCAGGACAAATGACCTCGCAGCCGTTGTCGTAAATGAGTTGGAAGACCGATACATGTATTAGACGTGAGGGAAAAAACACATGTTGAGGAGAAACGTTGTTTTAAATAGTGTGTCCATTTGCTGCTTGTTTATATTTAATAAAGTTTTCATTAAAGAATAAAGAGGGATAATACCGTGACCGGAACAATACGAAAATAATCCTCGCATGAGAATGAAACTTATGACAACGTTTCACTCAACTATATACGGGTTATTTGTGTAAACGTTCCATTGTCAAAAAAAAAAAAGTTGAAAATTTTGACAATCGCAGTTACAGTTCACTTAGTTCTAGTCATCAACGATGTTTACACTCAGTTGACCGCACATCAACCGAGGAGTATTGATGCTGTATGATGAGTCGCTACTCTCCCGTAACCTCCGACTTAGATGTGCAACACTTGCGAACGAATATATACTTTCCCCGTATAGAAGCTAATACCGCGCGGGAGGTCAGACTTGTGGACGATATTTCTACCAAGTTGAAAGAGGAATAAGGTTTATCTCAAACACCTTTTTTAACGTCAATAGAAAGGTCTGACCCGCTGCATAAAATTTGCAGATGAATGGGGTAATAGAAGGAAAGTTATGTTTTTTTTTGGGGGGGAAGGGATATTATCATAAAATATTCCTGAAAATCTCGGTTAACAAGAAAAGGGGGAAAAAATGCAACCTACCTCCCATTTCTTAAGTTCGGATTAGCTAAAAATGAAGAATGGCTTGTAGATTAATCTTCGAGTATAAAGCGCCAGAATGGAACCCCAAACTGAAGGAAGGCACTTTAAAAAGCTGGATAAAATGCATAGGTATGGAACGAGGCTTGTTCCTGAGCTAAGGGGCAAGAGCTAGAGACTAATGGAGCTGAAGATAACATTGGAAGACAGAAGAAGCAGTTGTAAGAACAGGTACGACCGGTCTCGCGAGGCTAGTTGGGAGTGAATCTGGTCAACGAGACCAGGAGCTAAAACACACACCCACAGTGTACCAGTGAAGAGACGGGGCCAGGAGCTGTGAATCGACCCATGCAACAACAATTAGGTGAGTACACACACACACAATCAACCATTAACTTAATTTTCACTGCCGTCTGTTAAGTAAAAAAAAAAAGCGCAGCAATTTGCAGAGTTTTTACCTTAGCCAGTGTTGCCACAGCAGTGTTGTCAGTGTTGCCACAGCAGTATTTCAAGTGTTGCCACAGCAGTGTTGTCAGTGTTGCCACAGCAGTATTTCAAGTGTTGCCACAGCAGTGTTGTCAGTGTTGCCACAGCAGTATTTCAAGTGTTGCCACAGCAGTGTTGCCACAGCAGTGTTGTCAGTGTTGCCACAGCAGTATTTCAAGTGTTGCCACAGCAGTGTTGCCACAGCAATATTTCAAGTGTTGCCACAGCAGTGTTGCCAGTGTTGCCACAGCAGTATTTCAAGTGTTGCCACAGCAGTACTTCAAGTGTTGCCACAGCAGCGTTGCCAGTGTTGTCATAGCAGTGCTGCCAGTGTTGTCACAGTACTGGTGCCAGTGCTGCCATATCAGTGTTGCCACAACAGTGGTGCCAGTGTTGCCATAGCAGTGGTGTCAGTGTTACCACAGCAGTGTTGCCACAGCGGTTTTGAGTGTTGCACAGCTGTTTTGAGTGTTGCCACAGCCAGAGTTGCCATAGCAGTGGTGCCAGTGTTGCCACAGCCAGAGTTACCATAGCAGTGGTGCCATTGTTGCCACAGCAGTGGGGGCAGTGTTGCCACAGCAGTGGTGTGAGGCGACCAACTACATAAAAATATATATATATATATATATATATATATATATATATATATATATATATATATATATATATATATATATATATATAATTTTTAACTTTAATCGCAAAGATGAATTGTTAATAGAAAAATAAATACACCTTCTGTCATTGTCTTGTACTCGTTAGTGCATAATTAACAGGGCAATTAAATGCGATTAAAAAATATATATTAATTAAGTCGAATTAGACCGGTTTCTATCTGAAATTATTGTTATTAGTGTATATGAAATCGTCAGTTACGGTGATATTTTTATTTTAAATTTATTTTAAGTTGGACGTCAATATATGTATGTATGTATATATATATGAAATGTTTATGATGCATATGGGAGATGTGATAAATTGTGCTAGGTGTACTGTGGGGTTCGAATCGTGCGATAACATGGGACTGTTCACTCAGCTTGAATTCATTTGTTCTCCTGAAAGCACCGACAGAGATTCCTGAACCCACTGGGATCACGTTTCGCTCTGATTTGAGATCATTTTTTTTTTAATCAAGTAGTGACTTGATAAAGATCTACTCGAACCGAACTGTTGCCCCTTTAATGTTGGGACGTGTGTGTGCGTCCTGCTACTTGTCGGCAATGCGTTGTTTCGCCCATTGAATTAGTTCTCCATAGACATCCATATGGAAAACGTCGTCGTAAGCTCCTCTCTTCTATGTGCGGGTTATTTGTGTATTATACGACGAGAAAATATGGCGACTGACGCTCTTAGAACCGCAGGTCAACAATGTTCGTGCCCGGTACGCAAGTAGTCCCGCCCAACCAATATTGTCAATTTTATAGAGAAAATCGCTCGTTATGTAAATATTCGTTGTATAAGCCGTTCGTTATAGCATACCTCACTATATGTCTTCGTGATCTATGTTAATCATGCCTTAAGCATATTATATATATATATATATATATATATATATATATATATATATATATATATATATATATATATATATGCTTAAGGCTTATTATTAGTAGTAGTATTAGTATTATTATTATTATTATTAATTTTATTATTATTATTATTATTATTAATATTTTTGATATTATTATCATCAATATTATCTTCATTATTATTATTATTATTATTATTATTATTATAAGTTTTATTATTATTATTATTATTATTATTAGTTATATTTATTATTATTATTATTATTATTATTATTATTATTATTATTAATTACAAAAATACGAAAATTTTAAGTAAAACCTAATAGCAATTTTCTCGGTAATAATGACACTAATATTTAAAATTAACGATAAGTATGTAACACATAAAACAAAGTATACCTAATTAATGTGGGTAAACTAATTTTGCCTATAATTTGACACTAATTAAGATAATTATATTACTACTTTCCAGAATTAAAAACATCCCTTCCACTTACGGGATATAAATGTAATCAGATATATTGTGTTAGTTATGAAATTATTTTTGCCTAATGTGAATTTTAATGATTAGTTTTTTTATGGTTTAGTTGATGTATGATTAATTAAGGTAAATTTCTAAAGTAATTTTCGTGTGTGTGTGGGTGGGTGGGTGTGTGGGCGTGGGTGAGTGTGTGTGTGGGGGGGTATGTGTGCGGATGGGTGTGTGTGTGTGCGGGTGTGTGTGTGTGTGTGTGTGTGTGTGTGTGGGAGTGTGTGTGTGGGGGTGGGTGGGGAGGTTGTGTGCATGTGTGTTGATGGGTGTGTGTGTGGGAGTGGCTGGGTGGGTGTGTGTGTGGGAGTGGCTGGGTGTGTGTGTGTGTGGGCGTGGGTGAGTGTGTATGGGCGTGGGTGGGTGTATGTGTGTGTGTGTGTGTGTGTGTGCTGTGACCTGATTGCTAATCACACTAAAAGAGATACACACACACACACACAAACACACACACAAACACACACACACACACACACGGGGCCAGGAGCTATGACTCGACCCCTGCAACCACAAATAGGTGAGTACACACTCGAACAAATGCGTAAGATCCGACAAAAATCTGAAGAAAAAAAAAACATTCATAGAGTTTACAAAACAATTTAAAGAGAGAATCAGAGGCCCTCGAGTCCTTACGAGTGAGAGCAACAGGCAATCAGTAGCCCATCTAAAGGGATTAGATCCACCTTCTGGAGCAGTTCAATAATCCGGCTTCGTCTTCGCGAACGTATACAATGTAAATGCGCCGTTTGCAGCCCAGGAAATGTGTAAATTTATGCCATTATGAAAAATAAATGGAAGGCATAAATTACAATATATCTAATGATTGACAATTACGTGTGTGTTTGTGTGTGTGTGTGTGTGTGTGTGTGTACACTATTTTTACTCTCTTATTTGTGGTTGCAGGGGTCGAGTCACAGCTCCTGGACCCGCCTCTTCTCGGTGTGTGTGTGTATGGATGAGTGTGTGTGTATGTGTGTGTGTATGTGTGTGTGTATGAGGGTCGAGTCACAGCTCCTGGTTCCGCCTCTTCTCGGTGTGTGTGTGTGTTTGAAGTTTGTTAATATATCTGTGTATTCTTTGCCGATGGTGCTTTAATTCCTTGGATCTAGAGCCCATCACCAGCATCAAAAGCACCCTCCCTCGAAGGGACGGAAGAATCATTCACCTCACTTCCCTTCCCTTGGAACAAACCCCTCCCCTCACCTTCAAGACCGGTGCATTGATGCTGATGATGAAGGTCTCTTGATCCAAGGAAATGGAGCTATATCTGCCCCCTTTCTCGAGTTCATTTACCCCCCCCAAGTGCTTTAGGACCGCTCCCTCTCCCCTTTGATACTCCCCCCTCTTCCCCCTGCCTTCCCCTCCCCCTCTCCCCCATTTGTGGAAAAAATAATAATTACTTGAGAAACCAAAATGCAAGATAAGTTCTTGCAGAGCGTACCAGGCTAAGAGCAGATGAGAAAATCAGGAAAGACGCAGTCAGGAAAATGGAGAGGAGAATACTTGCCACTGTCAGCAGGAAACTCTTAGCTGCTGAATTCCACTACCACAGGTCTTGCTACCATCTGTACGTAAAAGGATGCAGAGTCTTCCAAAGCCAGCAGTATAGCTGCTAGAGAGAGACAGACAGATGTATCTGAGTATGAGACTGCACAGAAACTATCTTACATTGAATTGTTTGTATTTTTTAAAGAAGAACTGTTTGTCAATCCGCCTGTGGTGAATCTGACTGATCTCACATCCAGACTCGTGCTTCGTGTGAATGGTTTTAGTGTTACCGAGGTGAAAGCTTCGAAAACAAGGCACATCCGCTGCAAGCTGCAAACTGAATTGGCAGAAGCACTTCTCATTTTTAAAGGTGACAAGGTAAGGCTGTTATATTCTTACAACCTTTATATGTGCGATTTCGCAAATGCATATCAAGCACTTATAGATTACGAAATCAGGCAGAACTGAGGACACCACTGTCATTTCAGAAACAGCACAAGAACGGCATTTTCTGTGTTTCAGTGACCCAGTTCCTTACGCTCCTGACAAGCACAAGGCAATGCGCAAACCAGTCTCGGAGAGTGTAGCGACCTACTGACTCCATTGGCTAGGACTTAATTTATATCATCACTTGTGACTATACAAAACGAACGATACACATCATTCTGCTCTCTGCTGTGAAATCACTGACAGGCGATGTGGAGTTGATATATATACTGAACCGTCTGAGCCATAGCTTGTCATACTCTCAGGATGAAAACAACTGACATAGGTGGTGTCTTGTATGTGAGAAACACCTGCGAATCTCCAGAATGATCATACCTGACAACGCATCTGGGTGGTTTTGATTTTGGTGATGAGAATACAGTATCATGCACGTGTAAATCACAGATCAAAGAAATGTGCATACCTTAAACATACTGCCAACGTGAATAATTAATGAACAATCAGATACTGACACTAATGTTGATACACTTAAGTTTTAGAGTATATATGCTATGCACGGTAGAAATCACAATAAAACTCGTGATTAATGAAAAAAATGCCACAGTGAAAATAGAAAATAAAACCTGAGTGCTGAGATTTTATTTCCTATTTTTGCTGTGGTATTTTTTTCACATATACATGTTACATTTTGTGGGTATATTATATTCTTACGTGTGGTATGTTGTTTTATTGATGGTGATGAGAGGTCACAGGAGAGGTCCAAGATGAGGCTGAGGGTCCATGTGTGAGGTGCGGCCAGGAATGGCTTACATTCTTAATGTAGGAAACATGATTGGTGCAAGCAACGGGTACAGCCAGCGTGTGCATTCCGTTGTCCTGCTCAGTGGTCTTCGCGTGGTGAACGGTGCCCTCCTCCAAGATCTTGCGCCTGGTTCTATAATCATCCTGAAATAGTCGCTGCGCTGCTTCCTGGTTCATGACGCGAGAATGTATCCTGCAGTGGGTGTGTGAGCGACACATGCATTGTTGGCATCGTCTGTCCTACAGGCGTATTTGTGTTTTGGTAGACGAGTCTCAAGGTTACGTCCTGTCTCGCCAATGTAAAGTGTATTGCATCCCCCACATGGAACACTGGACATTCTCGACCACTGTGGACGAAATATTGTAGCAGTAATAAAGTATTTTTTATCCAGTATTCTGGAATATATTACTATTTAATCATTTATATTAAGGGGTCGTTCACTTAGCAACTTTAGCTTTATAAAGCAAAATCACTACACCTAAAGCTTGGTGAAATAAGCGTACATTGTATATACGTCACAAGCTTTTTAGGAAAACTTTGCGTAATGAAAAAAGTCTTATTGGTTACTGACATAATGATGGATAAATTTAAGCCACGTAAAACCAAACAAAACTTGATTATTTAAATTCGCTAATTTAAAAGGTTGCTAATCCTCCTAAATTTCACATTTGCCAAATTAAAAAATGTGCAAAACTAAGGGTTTTACAGCTATCAGAATTTTTCTAGATGTCTAATACAGGTGGATACAATGATAAAGCAAATTAGTCCTCCGGCTTGTGGCCTTCTTTATTTTTCTCACCTCAGTGGTGACTTGACAATGGTCCAGACCGAACTGAAACGTCGTTAAAAGGCTACTGTCCTAAGTGCGGGGCTTTTAGTGTAGTATATATTTTATTTTACGTATGATATAAGTATTCTGTAATATATAATTCAAACATACACACACACACACACACACACACACACACACACACACACACACAACACACACACACACACACACACACACACACACATTAGTAAATATTTTATTTTTAGTTTGATGACCTGGATAAATAAATGGCGAAGACAAACTCCATACACAGCTTCAAGAAAAGATGTAATAGGATCAACAAGACTAGGAGTGAGTAAGCCCAGTCACAGGCCAGTTACCATATCGGGCCAGAGACTGAGACTCAACCCCCAGTAACCACAAACAGACGAGCACACAAAAACATGAAAATCGTAAAAAAAGAAAAACACAAGTGTCCCAGATAAGAAAATAAAAAAAATCATGAATATTTTTTGTGCCGAGCGAGACAAACATAAGTTGTTATTGAGTTGCCTGACGTGATAACAAGACAATTGAATCACCAAGAAAATAAATAAGAGAGGGCAAAACTTTTTTTTTTCCTGTGGCAGATGGAAATTTATTTACCAATTTACACAAATAACCCGTACGTGGGAGAGAGAGAGAGAGAGAGAGAGAGAGAGAGAGAGAGAGAGAAAGCTTACCACGACGTTTCGGTCCAACTTTGATCATTTACAAAGTCACAGTGTGACTTTGTAAATTGTGCCTTTTTTGTTCTTTATTTTCCGATGTGTTCGTCAAGGCTGAGTAACCCAGAGAAGGAGAAGCATTTCCCATCACTCAGTCAACAGCTGTTTCTATTTTATTACTGACTTACGAAATCGTAATAACACGATTGTAAACAAACCACGCTGCGGGTGGGGTTAGAACCCATGGCGAGTGGGCCGCAAAGCTCCACTGGTCCAGTGGTTTACGCACTGGCCTGGAGTTTCACTAATCACTGGTCATGTGTTCAAATCCCACCCAAACCGTGTTTTTTTTTCAGAAACGTTCAGTCGACGAAACCACGCGATGCCCTGACAGCAACATCCATCCTCCCCCCCAACATTCACGATGAAAATTAGAAACATGTGCAACATCTGGGTGTCTTTATTGTAGACGTTTCGCCAACCATTGGTTTCATCAGTACAATTCAAGGAATTAATGTGAAGAGTTATATACAAATGATGAGGTAGTCAGTCATTCAGTCTAGACTACTGTGAAGAGAACCGTAGTCTTGAAGACTACCGTGAAGAGCATCGTAGTCTTGAAGGAACTGAAGCACAGTCTTGGAGCTCCATGACGATTTCGTGAGTCATTAATAAAATAAAAACAGCTGTTGACTGAGTGATGGGATATGTTTCTTCTTCTCTGGGTTACTCAGCCTTGACGAACACATCGGTAAATAAAAAAACAAAAAAAGCACAACACCGTGGCTGGAACAATACACAAATAACCCGAACTATTAATTAATTAACTACCACGGTCACACTCGAACAGCCACTTTACATCCCTTTTCCCCCGAGAGTTGTCATTGAAAATACGAATGAAAATAGCTATAGTTAATTTTTTAGCACAGCGTTTCAGATTTTTTTCATAACAGAATTTTGAATAGATTCTGCTGAGAACTTCCTGAAAAAAATACCAATTAAAAAAAAACTGGAATCACAATTCATGGAAAAATAATAACTTTTAAAACTCCAGAAACTTGTAGGTACAAAAAAAAACAATATAATGGATGGGTTTTATTGAGACTAGAGCTCTGTCAAGATTATTATTATTATTATTATTATTATTATTATTATTATTATTGATATTATTATTACTGTATTATTATCATTATTATTATTATTATTATTATTGATATTATTATTACTGTATTATTATCATTATTATTATCATTATTATTATTATTATTAGTATCATTATTAATAGCTCTAGTAGTTGCATTAGCAGCAATTGTAGTAGTTGTTGTAGTAAAAGTAGTAGTGGTATTGAAATAAATGTTATTGTTATTATTATTATTATTATTATTATTATTATTATTATTATTATTATTATTATTATTATTATTATTATTATTATCAGGACTGCAGGAAATGACAAAAACAAAGATAACAACAATTTACCTCAATCCAGCAGACTGTAAAATTCAATTTTTCATTTCTTTTCGTTTTTCGCTTAAAATAAATCGTCTCGTTAACAAATGTTTACACATTAGTTAGCAGAACAAGTCAATACCGCCATCACAAAATTCTGCAGCTCTCTCTCACTCTCTCTCTATTTTTTGGACCATGGAATAAAATAAAACGCAAAATGAACATAGAAACTCGAAAATAGAAAAAAAAAACGATGATACTCTGTGATATGAATATTCATTAGTGAAATAAATAAATAAATAGATAAATAAATATATATATATATATATATATATATATATATATATATATATATATATATATATATATATATATATATATATATCGTGCCGAATAGGTAAAACTGGTCAATTATCAAGAACTCATTTAAAATTAAGTCCTTTCTAAAAATTTCTCTTATACGTTTAAAGATATTTTTTTTTAATTTATGTTAATGTAAAAATTAATGATTTTGTACCAAAAGAACCTTAGAGAACTTAACTAACCTTATTATAACAAGCACAATTTAATTTAGCCTAATCCAACTAAATATATTTTAGATAGGTTTATAATTTAATAATGAACAAACACAGAAATATATTTTTTTTCGTTAGGTTCAGAATGATTATTGCATACACAAATTTTCCCTTGCCTTATTCGGCAAGAAAAACGTTGCTATTTAAGCCAAAATCGCAAGTTTTACCTATTCGGCACTATATATATAACAACTGATTAGGATTGGCAAGAAACTGGAAAAGGTGTAAAGGCAGGCAACAAAGCTAGTTCCAGAGCTAGGAGGAAAAAGCTATGAGCAGAGGCTAAAGAATCTAAACTGACGACACTAGAGGAATAATCAGGGAAGATATGATAACTACATATAAAATACTCAGGGGGAATTGATAGGGCAGATAGCGATAGTGCTAGAGAGGCGGGGAAACAAGCACAAAAGGGCACAATAGGAAGTTAAAGACACAGATGAATCACAGAGATGTCAGGATGCATTTATTCATTCTCATTGTTGTCGGGAAGCGAAAAGACCTGCATGAATCAGCAGTGGAGGCAGCCTCTATACATAGATTTAAGAATAGGCATAACAGGGGAAAGGGAGGGGTAAGCCAAGCAAGTACCACCTTACCAGGCACGGGCCAGGAGCCGGGACTCGACCCCTGTACCCACAATTAGGTGGATTCAGACGACGCGAGCCTCAACAACTTGGCCAGATATTCTCTTGGCACAGGAGTGCCATGCATAGTTTGAAGAGTGGTCTTTGTGGTCTCCTGCGGTCTGCCGCTGCCCTCAGACATACCAGACCTCAGGGGAAGGAGTCCAGGTATTGGGTATTGGTCTTGCTCGCCCACCGGATATCGGGTATTTGAAACTATATTTTTTTTATGAGACCTAAAGTTATGAAGTGAAGAATGCGGTTATTCGAGACCAAGGTTTGAAAAATTGAGATTTTGCTGCCTTCAAACTTTGGTACTGAGGATTCTGAACTGGACATCGAGGGGAGCAAGAATTTAGAGAATGATAATGAAGAATTGGAATTTTGCGCTAATGGAGGATTAATATAGCAATTCCAGGTAATAATAATAAGAAGAAGAAGAAGAATCTGAGATCTTGTCGTGTATGTTGTATCTTGGCACGGCTGGCAGCATGTTGGCATTCTGCTGGCAGCATTATGTTGTGCACATACACTGATACAGCACCCACCTGCTGTATCAGGTGGGTGCTCTGTTAGTGTATGTGTACGCATACAGTAATACATTAGTCCCCTCATGCAGGCGAGTAGTGAGACAGAGGTCCCTCTGTATTCATGCCATGATACATTATCCTGCATCTCGTTTAAGCATACAGCGATACATTATTGCTGTAAGCATTACGTGATACATGACACATTCACAACCCGTTTATATGTTTCTTTCTCCTACGTGTGAGGGTTATTTGTGTATTGTTCCAGTTAATGTATTGTGCCTTTTGTTCATGATACATGATACTGTCCCCACACATACGGAGTGATACATTAGGCTCTTCATTTCCGTATACAGTGCTACATACAACGATGTATCTCACATACATAAAATGTATTCCTAGTACCACCTGCACAACAGTGGTCAGGAATGTGTGAGATTAACGGAGTGGCAGAGGTATGTTGCAGTGGTGAAGCTATTGGCAACGGAGGTGACGACGTTAGTGGCAACAGAGGAGACAGTAACAGAACCGTTGTTGGTGGACGGGCGATGATAGACAGTCTCCATTAGCGTTGATGAAGATGTAAAGGCCCGTTGTCTGTTGCTCTCTCCGTCTGTTGGTGGTGGTGGTGACGGTGGTGGTGACGGTGGTGGTGATGGTGATGGTGGTGGTGACGGTGGTGGTGGTGATGTCGATGGTGGCATATATATATATATATATATATATATATATATATATATATATATATATATATATATAACTGTTGTTTATATCTGCTGAAGAAGAGAACTGTAAAGGGAAGTTTATATTTTTAAAATAAATGAGTGTGTGGTAAAGGAGGGAAGAGAGGGCATGGAGCCGAGGGGGATGGAGGGACGTAAGGAACGAGAAAGAGGGAAGGATAGGGTGAGTGGGAGGAGGAATGGAGGGAGAGAACGGGAGCAATTAAGAAGGGAGTGAAAATGGGGAAGGGGTAGAGAAATGGGGTAAAGGGATGTACTGAGAGAGAGAGAGAGAGAGAGAGAGAAAGAGAGAGAGAGAGAGGGAGGGTACAAGCTATAAAGAGAGAATGAGTCTATAGTGAGGGGAAATACTGCAGAGTTCGTGAACAAATGCATGTAAGTGTGGGTGTACAAGTGACCATACTTACCACAACTCACCTTCACAAGGCACTGCAACAAAACGAACAACTTTGCACTTTTCAGAGTGGTCATAACAGCCAGACCACCTGCACTACACTCAGGACACTTGCTGCAATACTCACAACATTATTCAAAACACATGCACGACCTCAGAACACCTGCAAGACTCCCAGAACAACTGTAAACACCCCCATCTCCCAACACTTCTCCCCCCAGATTACTCGCACGAACAACGGTAAGCCCTCACGACTCCCCAGAGGGTTCTAAACACATCAAAGCATCCTCTTCCAAAGCATCCAAACTAAGTCAAAGCCGTGAAGTACACCTTTGTAGTACACCTTTGTCATACACCTTTGTCATTAATGTTCACAAATCTACCACACGGAAGTAGACATTAAACTAAATTCTCTAACCACACACAAACAAACACACACACACAAACACACACACACACACACACACACACACACACACACACACACACACACACACACACACACACACACACACACACGCACACACTAGCCGAGATTGCCAGAAGAGCCCACATGAGCAGGGCAAAGTTACTCATCATAGGGGATTTCAACCATAAGAAGATTGACTAGGAGAATCTGGAGCCACATGGGAGACCAGTGACATAGAGAGCCAAGATGCCGTACTAGAAAACTTCACGTACCAGCATGTTAAGGACACAACCAGAGAGAGAGAGAGAGAGAGAGACAACGAAACAGCAAGGCTAGACCTCGTATTCATCTTGAACAGTTCAGATATAGAAGATATCACACACGAAAGATCCCTAAGCGCTAGTGACCACGTGGTCTTGAATTTCATATATGTAGTAGAGTTAACAATGGAGAGTGAAGCAGCGAGCAAAGGACGGGAGAAGCCAAACTTCCAAAAAGGGAACTACATAAGTATGAGGCAATTCCTACATGAGGTGCAGTGAGCTACATGAGGTGCAGTGAGCTACATGAGGTGCAGTGAGCTACATGAGGTGCAGTTAGCTATAGGGAAAGTGCAAGAAGGCAGTGGAGATGTTCGTACCAAAGGGCAACAGAAACATCAGGAAGACCAGAGTGAGCCCATGGTTTACCAGGTGTGGAAAGGACTTAAATTTAAATGAGTATGTGCTAATTGACCAATTTTACCTATTCGGCACGACATATATATATATATATATATACGTATATATATATATATATATATATATATATATATATATATATATATATATATATATATATATATATATATATACATGGGACGAACACCGCCACCCAGGATAACCAACACCAGTTCTTCAAAACATCAGAAGACCATCCTGGCCATTACATACTCCTGTCCCAACATCCTAGTGGTACCACAGCGGCCAATTTTTATTTTATTTTTAATTAAAATCCTTACAAAAATTATCTTCGTTATTATTTCCCAAGTCATTCATTTATTTTTCCATTCTTTTGTTCAGGCGGAAGGCGTTACCCTGACATATATACCCTTCATAGGACTTTAAGCCTATCGATTACGTGAGGGTCATCACGGCTGCACGATACCTGTACACCACCAATCACGAATACTCCAATCCATAAAAACAGCAATCAATATAAACTCTTTGTGTACATCCAGAGAGAGAAAAGGGCACCTCTCGGTACTATATACCCTTGTACCATGAAAACTGATTCATGAAAGCACTCTGAAGCAGGTACGAGATTATTGCCAGAGGCCACCACTGCCTCTGGGATCCGCAATTTGTCTCGCTATCTCCCTCTCTTATAACCTGAGCTCTATTGGGTAATATATCATCCTGCCCTGAGAATGCGGCCGAATTTCCTGGCTTATTTAACACCTTGCCAGATGAATAAATATTGGAAAGAGGCAACGGCCGGTTTTTTTTTTTGGGGGGGACAGACTGGAGTCTGTTGATAGGCGTTTACGTGAGATAGAGCAACAGAAGAAGAGGTTAGAACCTTTTACAAACGCTCGATGAAGCATCAATCTTTTACAAAGATGCTGAAATGTTAGAACTGTCACCTAGCAGTGACAGGATAATATTAGAAATAGCGGTGGTGAATGTTAGAATCCCTTACTAATAGCGATTGCAAAGAAAATGGTAGAACCGAACGCTAACGGCGCTGTTAGAATGGTAGAGCCATGGAGTAACAGCGCTGTTAAAAATGCAGAAGTATAAACTAACAGCGCTGTTAAAATGGTAGAAGAGTGATTAAGATGTTGGAAACATTTGCCAGCAGCGTAATTATAGTCTATGAACAAGAAGACAGAATTAAGAAGTCACATTCAGCAAACCATATTCAACAATCCATAAGCTAGTGTCACAACAGTGTCACAACAGTGTCACAACAGTGTCGCATTAAACAGTTAAGTTATTAATGATAGTTACTTGTATTTTCTGACTAAAGAGACTACCAATGCGTTTCAGAAAAAGAAATCACTATTTTGCGTGAATGTTTGTTTACCTAACAAAAGGATGTTTATGTGCTTTGCAAGAGGATTGTTTGCTTTGCAAGCGGATGTTTGTTTGTTTTGCGAGAAGTTAGAGTGGGTTTACGTGCTTGAATTTTGTTATGGGGAAGCGTAGAGGCCATTCAGTGCCTGGAGAAACTAAGAAAGGTTAGGAAGAGGAGGAAGGAAGGGAGGGAAGGGTAATCAGGTATTATTTGAGGAAGGAGAGGGTAGCTCTCTTTCCTTCGATAAAACCTCCTCACCCATATCAAGGAATGCTCTAGGTAGAGCTTCGTTTACTCTCTCTATTAGCTCCTTTCCTCTGCTCTCTCATTTGGCACACTTGTTGTGTAGGTGGCATCAGTCTATGAGATATACTTACAAATCTAATTGGATATAGGTTTTCTCTAGGCCTACCCAGAAACTTTGTTCGTTTTAAAAGTTTGAGGAAGAAAAATAATTTCCCACTGGAAATTTAAATATATATTTTAAAATTAATATTATATGTATTAAATTATGTTATAAGGAATGACTAACAGAGAGCATCACTTTTACAGGTAGTGGCGACGGACGGCGGAGGAGATTAGAAGATGTCAAGTTGGCGTCAGGTATTCTGAGGAGTTCTTCACGACACAGCCATTGCACATTCCAACCTGACACTGAAAAGCTATTATTACTTCTCCTTAGGGATGTAATAATCTTGCTTCACCTCGCCAGTGTGTGTGAAGAGCTTGCTTCACCTCGCCAGTGTGTGTGTGAAGAGCTTGCTTCACCTCGCCAGTGTGTGTGTGAAGAGCTTGCTTCACCTCGCCAGTGTGTGTGAAGAGGTTGCTTCACCTCGCCAGTGTGTGTGAAGAGCTTGCTTCACCTCGCCAGTGTGTGTGAAGAGCTTGCTTCACCTCGCCAGTGTGTGTGAAGAGCTTGCTTCACCTCACCAGTGTCTAATGACCTTGTTTCCTCTTGCCTAAAGTGCGTCGATTTTTCTTTGATCTCGTTGGAATGAAGTGGTGATATGGATGAGTTTTTTCCCCTAGCCTATGATGAGACTGATATCTAGGCCTTGACTTCGGCTAAAAGGGATGACCTGGCCTCGATCTCGTCTACGAGAGGTGGCTAGATACACTAGTAACCAGTCTTGAACGTAACAGAATGAGATTCTCTAACACAATAACAAGGAGCTCCCTCTCTAACCTGCAGACTCCCGCAATAGCACTGACTTAGTCTTGATGATGATCTAGTACTCTATATCTAGCTCGACTCCAGGTGATCGCTAAGGTAATTCGCCTCTGAATCTTGTCTGAGTTCACTTAGAAACAATATGGGACAAGAATGATCCGTGTTAGAAACATCGTAAGCTGTACATAGTTGATCCCTAACACCTGTGACAGAAACAAAGTCGGTTAACTACGTTAAATGTATTGAAAGCCTATCGAGTACAGGAGTGATCATTGAGGCTTCATACAGCCTATACATTAAATCAACGATATTATAATTCCTGAAGCTGGGATTAAAGTAACGTCTCAGCATATTATTACACTAGGAGACACACGAATCTCGGTGTATATACATTTGGAGAAAAAAAACTCTGAAAATATATCACTAGAAACAAGACAATGAAATGAAAGAAAAATGTGTATAGAAAACTATCGAATACTGAGCCACTTGTAGTATATATTAATAACTTTGTTATTATTTAGTTATAATTTTGTTAATATTTTTTATAGGAAAAATAGTTCGATAGAAAAATTTTAATAATTCAGTGAAAATATTGAGAAGCCGAACGAGAATTACGTTAAGAAGAGCATACAGGTGTATGGGTATACTTAATGAAGATTGTCGTTAGCAGTATAGAAGACAGAGCTTCAAGAGGAGTCCTTGAAGGAAGAAACCCTCACGGGATATCCCTTGATGTGAAGAGGGATTCCTTCGTACGTGTGTGTGTGTGTGTACGTGACAGTGACTTGGATACGTGATAGTCAATTGCTGAAAACCATAAACCGAGGGATGAAGAAATGGGGACGACATATATTTAGAGACAGTGGTGAGACAAACTCGCAAAGAGACACGCAGAAATAAAAGTTGGTGAGAGATACTAAAGGAAAATGACCTTACTGAAACAGAAGCTGTCTAAACGAAAAAAGTCACTTATTAATACTGCAATATCGTGCAACGGTCACTTGGCTGACAGAGAGAAATGTAATCTGTAAAGCAATTTAATACAACAGGCTACACTAACTAGAATTACTGGATGATTCTGACAAAGTTTTCTGATATAAAAGAAAGATATAAATGACGTTTGCAACATTCCCATGCTATTATGAACATAATATAGCAAAGTTATAGACGAATAGAGTTAGTATCCTTTTTCTAGCCATGATATCTAGATATGGATGGTCTGGTGGATTGTTAAGCTGGTGATCACAGCAACAGTGCTAAGTAAATTCCAACAAATAGTGTGACCTGTGAGCATAAACATGATTAATGAACATGCTGCTAATCTTCTAAGCACAGGAACAGCTTTGTGATTAGCAAATGTGAATTTAGTGAAGTGATGTACAGAGGAGCAATACAATGGTGATCACTCGTGTGTGTAAGGTCGCTGGATCGGTGCCAGTGCACCTTGCGCAACATGTTTGTCTCATGTTTTTTTAAAAAAGTGACAGTCTCCTTTCACTGCAGTGTTGATGTTTATATAACAGGAAAACAAGGTGGGTCTGATGCTGTGTGGATAGGAATTATCACAGCTTCCTACCTAACCTAAGGCCGACAAAAATGTATTTCACCTCATTATAGACAAACATTCGTAATCTAGTTTTCAACACATGAACATCCTTCAGTAACAAGATCTGAAGGACATAGGAAGCTGAAGAGCTGATAACACGTTCACTCTGGGAGGAAAGGCGTTTCAGAGTTCCACGGATGTTGTAAATGTTTATTGAAGTGCTGTAAAGATTTCTCGACTACTATGGCCCATCGTGAGGATGGGATCCTGGCCATGGTTTTCCTCGGGCCACCGCCAAGAGCCATAATGGCCCGTGCAACGTTGTTGACGCTGGTCCTTCTCACTGCCGCTGCAACTCTCGGTAAGTCTCTTAAGATTTTATTCATATATATATATATATATATATATATATATATATATATATATATATATATATATATATATATATATATATATATATATATATATGTGTGTGTGTGTGTGTGTTTTCGTGCGAATAGGTAAAACTTGCTATTTTGGTTTAAATAGCAACGCTCTTCTTGCCGAATAAGGCAAGCAAAAATTTGTGTATGCAATAATTTCGCAAAATCATTCTGAACCTAACGAAAAAATATATATTTCACAGTGTTTGTTTATTAAATTACTGTAAACTTATTTATAATATATTTAGTTGAATTAAGCTAAATTAAATTGCGCTTGTTATAATAAGGTTAGGTTTTCTAAGTTTTTTGGTACAAAATTATTATTTTTACATTAACATAAATAAAAATATATCGTTAAACATATAAGTGAAAATTTTAGAAAGGACTTAATTTTAAATGAGTTCTTGCTAATTGACCAGTTTTATTTATTCGGCACGTTATATATATATATATATATATATATATATATATATATATATATATATATATATATATATATATATATATATATATATATATATATTCTTTTTTCTTTTTTTCAACGTACCGGCCGTCTCCCACCGAGACAGGGTGACCTAAAAAGAAAAACGAAAGTTTTTATTTTTACATGTAGTAATTTATACAGGAGAAGAGGTTACTAACCTCTTCCTCCTGGCATTTTAGTCGCCTCTTACGACACGCACGAGGGTGAGAATTGAACCCATGGTTACGTGTTCACAGTGCAAGCGCTCACCCACCTGAACCATGCTGGTTACAATAGGAAGGATGATAATTTGTCTTCTCCAGGTGAAGTCTGCAGACGTCATTACCTGTGATGTCAACTATATGTTTTGGAAGAGATCTACAGTGAAGCTTGTAGTTGACGTCACGGCAGGTGACGCCAGCAGACATCACCTGGATAGGATAGGATGTCATTCTTCCTATTGTAACCAGCATGGCACGGTAGAAATTATTTTTTTGTGATAAAAACTGGTATAATTGAAACTTATCCGTTAAGCTGAAGTCAGCGGGGTTGTTACTGAATTATTTATAAAATGAGTTTGTATAATTAAAAAGAATTTAGTTGGTAAACCCGTAATTGTAGAGTTTCTGTAAAGTGATGTAGTAAATGATTCCTCGGTTAGTTTATTATTAAAAAACAGTAACTAGCAGTTGTTTTATATTTCACGTTTCTTGGGTTAATGTTTTATTTGGTTGTTTTACATAAATAAGAGGAATTACCTTTGTCGGATAACTGAGGTAGAGGAGGTTAGGCTTATGGAATAGGAAAATCCTACTCTATCCTTCGTCTCCTCTTCCTCTTTCTCCTCCTCTTCTTCTTTCTGCACCTTTTCCTCCAATAAACCTACAAAAGAAACCACTCATTTCCCAAATAGTCTCTTTCTTACTTCCCTTCTCTCCCTCCAGTTTCTCTGTTTCCCTTCCTTTTCTCCTTCTCTCTCTCTCTCTCTCTCTCTCTCTCTCTCTCTCTCTCTCTCTTGTCTCTTTCCTTTCCAAGTGAGACCTCCATTTGAACACACCATCTTAACACACCATGTCGACACACCATGTCGACACACCATCTCAACACACCATCTCAACACACCATTTCAACACACCATCTCAACACACCATGTCGACACACCATCTCGACACACCATCTTAACACACCATCTCAACACACCATCTCAACACACCATCTCAACACACCATCTCAACACACCACCTCGATACACCATCTATCTCGATACACCATCTCAACACACCATCTCAACACATCACCTCGATACACCATCTCGATACACCATCTCAACACATCACCTCGATACACCATCTCGATACACCATCTCAACACATCACCTCGATACACCATCTCGATACACCATCTCAACACGCCATCTCAACACGCCATCTCAACACACCATCTCAGCACACTACCTCAACACAAAATCTCAACACACCATCTCAACACACCATCCAACCTGGTGACCTTTCATCTGAAGACATCTCCCTAACATATCCTTTCCTCACTCTCCCTCCCTTCTTCCTTCCCTCCTAGCTCTCCCTCCCTTTCTCAGTATTAGTCTCTCCCTTCTTCACTCCCTCTCCTTCCCTCCATCGTTCTTCCTTTATCCATTCTTCTCTCTCTCTGCGGTACCTTTAACTCTCCTCCTTTACTACTTCTCTCCCTTACTGCCTGCCTCGCTACCGTCTTTCCTGCTCGTCTGCCATCCTGCCTCCCTGTCTGCTTCCCAGTTTGTCTGCCTGTTGGCCAGTTATCTTCCTGTCTGCCTGCCTGCCTGCCTGCCTGCCTGTCAACCATCATTCCTGCCTGCCTGCCTGTCAACCATCTTGCCTGCCTTCCTGTCAACCATTCTGCTTGCCTGTCAACCATCCTTCCTGTCTACCTGTCATCCATCCTGTCTGTCTGTCAACCATCCTGCCTGCCTACCTGTCAACCATCCTGCATGCCTGCCTGCCTGTTAACCATCCTGCCTGCCTGTCAACCATCCTTCCTGTCTGCCTGCCTGTCAACAATCTTGCCTGCCTGCCTGTCAATCATTCTGCCTGCCTGTCCTCCCTGTTTGCCTGTCATCCATCCTACCTGCCTGTCAACCATCCTGCCTGTCTACCTGTGAACCATCCTGTCTGCCTGTGAACCATCCTGCCTGCCTGCCTGTGAACCATCCTGCCTGTCAACCATCCTGCCTGCCTCTCTTCCTGTCAACCATCCTGCCTGCCTCTCTAATGTATTTCCTGTTCGTCTGCCATCCTGCCTCCCTGTCTGCTTCCCAGTTTGTCTGCCTGTTAGCCAGTTATCTTCCTGTCTGCCTGCCTGCCTGTCTGCCTGTCAACCATCCTTCCTGCGCCTATCTGCCTGTCAACCTGCCTGCCTGTCAACCATCCTGCCTGCCTGCCTGCCTGCCTGTCAACCATCCTGCCTGCCTGCCTGTCAACCATCCTGCCTGCCTGCCTGCCTGTCAACCATCCTGCCTGCCTGCCTGCCTGTCAACCATCCTGCCTGCCTGCCTGTCAACCATCCTGCCTGCCTGCCTGCCTGCCTGCCTGCCTGCCTGCCTGCCTGCCTGCCTGCCTGCCTGCCTGCCTGCCTGCCTGCCTGCCTGCCTCACTCTGGACTAAGAAAGATGTAGCAAGGGTTGCCTGCTGGACGCTTGCGAGGGCCTTGTGTCTGACATACACTTGTGGTCCATTTGTCAGGTCGGGTTTTCATTTGCAGTTTCCAGCCATTTGTCAAGAGAAAAACAAGTTATGTTACGCGAGAGTCAGCCCATGAGAGAGAGAGAGAGAGAGAGAGAGAGAGAGAGAGAGAGAGAGAGACAGACAGACAGACAGACAGAGAGAGACAGAGAGAGGGAGAGAGAGAGACAGACAGACAGCATAGTGCCTTGACGTCAGCAGCGAGGCTGTCTGTTGAGCTTCTTACTTATTTACTTATTTGTAGACTTAAGAACTATCGTGTATTATCTAGGTGTGTAAGTCAAGGCTAGAAAAGCAGAAGGCTTTCTCCCCACCCTCCATTCTATCTGGTCACTGCCGGAGGGCAGTAACATTTCGACTACTGTTAATACACTGCTACTGTTACTCCACTGCTACTGTTACTCCACTGCTACTGTTACTCCACTGCTACTGTTACTCCACTGCTACTGTTACTCCACTGCTACTGTTACTTCACTGCTACTGTTACTCCACTGCTACTGTTACTCCACTGCTACTGTTACTCCACTGCTACTGTTACTTCACTGTTACTCCACTGCTGCTGTTACTCCACTGCTACTGTTATTTCACAGCTACTGTTATTCCACTGTTACTTCACTGCTACTGTTACTCTACTGCTACTGTTACTGCACTGCTACTGTTACTTCACTGCCACTGTTACTCCACTGATGTGTGTACCAGTGGTTCTACTTCTAGTTACCACTAGCTTTACTACGACTAAAACAATCACCTGCTTCCACGACTACGACTACTACTACTACTACTACTACTACTACTACCACCACCGTCTTCTGAATTAAGTTACCCCTTTGCCACCTGATGGTCTTGATGTAGTTGAATAAACATCCGGAATCCCTTGACTTTAGATTCCCCTGTATAGGATTCAGACGGTTACTATCCATCTGAATCCTGTACTTGCAAAGTGCTTGTCCAGCAGGTTCTTGAATGACTGCTTTGTCTTCGTGTTTGCAATTTTAGTGGGTAGTTTATGCTATTCTGCTACAATTTAGTTTGCAAAAAAAATAAAATAAATCTGCATGCGTTTGTGTTGCATCTTCTGCCTCGCAGTTTCATGCTATTATTGCGTTGTTATGGACTCTTTCAGCACTTCAAATAGGTCTTCGTGTCTGAGTGTGTTGAAGCCAATCAATATCTTTAATGTTTGACTAAAAAGTCAAGCATTTAAGATATTGATTGTTGACTCCTCTGAGTCGTTCTTCATTACATTTCCTTCTGAATGATGGAACAAGCTGAGTACATCATCTCTGTACTCTCTCCAGTACATCATCTCTGTACTCTCTCCAGTACATCTCTGTACCCTCTCTAGTACATCATCTCTTTACCCTCTCCAGTACATCTCTGTACCCTCTCCAGTACATCTCTGTACCCTCTCCAGTACATCTCTGTACCCTCTCCAGTACATCTCTGTACCCTCTTCAGTACATCTCTGTGCCATCTCCAGTACATCTCTGTACCCTCTCCAGTACATCTCTGTACCATCTCCAGTACATCTCTGTACCCTCTCTAGTACATTATCTCTGTACCCTCTCCAGTACATCTCTGTACCCTCTTCAGTACATCTCTGTGCCATCTCCAGTACATCTCTGTACCCTCTCTAGTACATCATTGTCTGTAATGTAATTTGGAGACCAAACCCTGGTGGTATTTTTAAGACGCGGTCTGACACCATATTGACAAGTCAATGGTGTTTTCTAGTTTTGAAACATGGTAACGTGTTAGCTTTGCTAGTCTTAGATAGGCATCGCTTGGTACGTTTGAGGTCGAGAGAGCAAGAGGGAGGGAGGGAGAGAAATAGGGAGGGAGGGAGAGAGAGAAAGAGGGAGGGAGGGAAAGAGGGAGGGAGGGAAAGGGAGGGAGGGAGAGAAAGGGGGCAGGGGGTTGCAAGCAGCGTAAAGGCTAGATGCAACATTCGTGGAGCCACGTCGTAATCTTCGAAATTCGATATTAGTGGCCTGTTCCTTCCCTTCCTTCTCCCTCTATCTGTTCCCTCCCTTCCTTCTACCTCTATCTGTTCCTTCCCTGCCTTCTCCATCTATCTGTTGCTTCACTTCCTTCTCCCTCTATCTGTTCCCTCCCTTCCTTCTCCCTCTATCTGTTCCTTCCCTTCCTTCTCCATCTATCTGTTGCTTCACTTCTTTCTCCCTCTATCTGTTCCCTCCCTTCCTTCTCCCTCTCTCTGTTTCTTCCCTTCCTTCTCCCTCTATCTGTTCCCTCCCTTCCTTCTCCCTCTATCTGTTCCTTCCCTTCCTTCTCCCTCAATCTGTACCCTCCCTTCCTTCTCCCTCTATCTGTACCCTCCCTCCCTTCTCCTTCTGGTACCTTCCTTTCCTGTCCTTTTATCTGTACCCTCCTTTCCCTTTTTCTCTATCAGTACCCTCCCTACATTCTCCCTCTTTCTGTTACCTTCCTTCTTTCTAACTCTGTTATACCTTTCGGTTTCCCTTGTTTGTTCCATCCCTTTACTATTTCCCTGTCTCTCCTCCCTCCCTTTTCCATCTGCTTGTTCCTTTTCCTCCCTTCCTACAACCCCTGGCTACACCCTCCTTTATCTCTATGCCTGTTCCATCCTCTCTCTCTCTCTCTCTCTCTCTCTCTCTCTCTCTCTCTCTCTCTCTCTCTCAAGCTGCTTCACTTTGGTATAAATGAGAGGGGAACAAAAGATATTAGATGACATCAGAGGGAATTTAAAGGTTGACGAAGTCATTGGGACGACCATCCTTCCCAACACTTGATGGCTCTTTCTCGACGCTTCCCCCAAAAAAATTCCAAGTCCCTTAGTTCGGACACCTGTTCGAAATTATGTTTTCGGGGAAGGTAGGAATGGGAGTTGGGGAGGGGGGTTGGGGAGGGAGGAGGGGGAGAAGTCTCCGTTCGGATTATGTGTTCTGTACTGACGAAAATGTGTGCGTTGTTGTAGTCGTAGTAGTAGTAGTAGTAGTCGTAGTAGTAGTGGTAGTAATAGTAGTAGTAGTAGTTATGGTTGTCAAAGGCACTTGTTGATTAACATTTGGCCTTTTTTGTGTGTTTGAGTGTATATGTGTGTGTGTGTGTGTGTGTGTGTGTGTGTGTGTGTGTGGTTGTGTGTATGTAGTGTTCTCACATATTTGTACTCACCTATTTGTGTTTGCAGGGGTTGAGACTCAGCTCCTAGCCCCGCCTCTTCACTGATCGCAACTAGGTCCTCTCTCTCCCTGCTCCATGAGCTTCATCAAACCTCGTCTTTAAACTATGTATGGTTCCTGCCTCCACTACGTCACTTTCTAGGCTATTCCACTTCCTGACAACTCTATGACTGAAGAAATACTTCCTAACATCCCTTTGACTCATCTGAGTCTTCAACTTCCATTTTGACCCCTTGTTTCTGTGTCCCATCTCTGGAACATCTTGTCTTTGTCCACCTTGTCAATTCGTCGCAGTATTTTATATGTCGTTATCATGTCTTCCCTAACCCTCCTATCCTTTAGTGTCGTCAGACCGATTTATCTTAACCTTTCTTCGTAGGAAAATCCCCTTAGCTCTGGGACTAGTCTTGTTGCAAACCTTTGCACTTTCTCTAATATCTTGACGTGATTGACCAGGTGTGGGTTCCAAACTGGTGCTGTATACTCCAGTATGGACCTGACGTACACGGTGTACAGAGTCTTGAACGATTCCTTACTGAGGTTTCAGAACGCTATCCTTAGGTTTGCCAGACGCCCATATGCTGCAGCAGTTATCTGGTTCATGTGCGCCTCAGGAGATGTGCTCGGTATTATACTCACCCCAAGATCATTTTCCTTGAGTGAGGTTTGCAGTCTTTGGCCTCCTAAACTATACTCTGTCTGCGGTCTTCTTTGCCCTTCCCGATCTTCATGACTTTGCATTTGGTGGGGTTAAATTCAAGAAGCCAGTTGCTGGACCAGGCTTGTAGCCTGGACACTTCTGAGTCTATCCCTTCCGTCTTGTCATTCCCAAATACCAAAAACAGCCCAGGCCCTAGGACTGACCCCTGTGGAACCCCTCTCGTCACATGCGCCCACTCTGACACCTCGTCACGTACCATAACTCGTTATTGCCTCCCTGTCAGATATTCTGTGTGTGTGTGTGTGTGATCAGCGGAAATCTGTAAGAATTTTTCTGCAGTTTTGTGTATGGTTGTATGATAGTAACAGTGATGGTGTATGGTTGTATGATAAAACTATTAAGGAGGAGGCAATAATGGAAGCTGCGGAGAGAGGAAGACAGAGAAACTAACAGACATAATAGCCGATCCATGAGTAAGAGGGGAAGATAAATAGTGAATTTAAAGTAAATTGAGATAAACGTAGAAGATAAAAGAATATAATAGGAAGAACGAGAGGGGGAAAAGAGATGCTGTGTCAGGTATAAAGAGAAATATATAGAGAGAGAGAATAAGCAGCGAGGAACACCCCAGTGACAGACAAGTCTCAAGACTCCAGCACCATAAGGAAAGTGGGGAAGGTAATAGGAAAGAAAGAAAGAAACGAAGGGCTTTTTTCCCCACCTCCCTCACCTCTCACTTCCCTCCCTTGCGACATCTTCCCTCCCTTGCGACATCTTCCCTCCCTTGCGACATCTTCCCTCCCTTGCTACATCTTCCTGGATTACGTCATATTTCCAACTTAAAACGCAATTCATGATATTTTTTTTTTATTTGCCTAAATGGTCTCTGTTTCGTATCTTCCTTCGCTCCCTTCCCTCTCCTCCATACCCTACCCCCTCTCCCTGTCCTTCCTTCGCTCCCTTCCCTCTCCTCCATACCCTACCCCCTCTCCCTGTCCTTCCTTCGCTCCCTTCCCTCTCCTCCATACCCTACCCCCTCTCCCTGTCCTTCCTTCGTTCCCTTCCTTCTCCTCCATACCCTACCCCCTCTCTCTGTCCTTCCTTCGCTCTCTTCCCTCTCCTCCATACCCTACCCCCTCTCTCTGTCCTTCCTTCAATCCTTTTCCTCCCTTCCACATCTTTCCCTCTCTCCCTGTCCTTCCTTCGCTCCCTTTCCTACTTACTCTGTATGACTTTTTTGGGTTATCCTAGGTTTTCTACACATATGCTGCTATGTATGATAATCTATGTAACTGTATTTGTGTATACCTGAATAAACTTACTTATTCCTCTCCTCCATACCTTTCCCTCTCTCCCTGCCCTTCCTTCTCTCCCTTTCTTCTTCCCCATGTCCTACCTTCACTCCTTACCCTCCCTCATTCCCTATCTTAATACCTACCTTTACCGGACGAGGTACCTGCCACCATCACGAAAGTCTTCAACATGTAATAACTAACAATCTAAGAATCAAACAAACTGGAGTTAACATTCTGTTTTTTGGATCAAAATTGATTAACTCCTTTTCTCTAGGTACTGTATGGCCCTTACGTGTCTAACGCTTCCCTATGAATACAAAAAATAAAATTACTGGACCCAAGCAAAGCTTGCTCCAGTGGCACTCTCACACACACATAAACACACACACACACACACACACACACACACACACACACACACATACACACACACACACACACACACATCGTAGCGGCTTGCCGCAAAACCCAAATGGTTCGACAATGTCTCTCCAAACGGTGTAGATAATACCTCTGCTCTCTCACCTGCTCCATGATTGCTCTCCCAGGCGTGCCAAGACAATACAACCTGCTAGATTTTCTTCCTACATCCGCATATAAGAAATATATATATATATATATATATATATATATATATATATATATATATATATATATATATATATATATATATATAAGCAACAGGTTAAATAAGTATCTTTCTTTACCAACACAACCTCAGTGGTGATCTAGCTCAATTTTCTTTAATGCCAGTGATAATATATTCTGAAAATTCATAATGAATGATTGCAACTTAATGTAAGTTGTAAGTTGCCGGTGTTTTCACTTTCGTACAAACAAAACAGTGTTCATTTTCATTGTGAGGAAGCTTCTGTTGAGTCAGGGACCACGTTACCGACCAGGTAATTGTCCAGTTTATACAATCCGGGGCTCACATTCAGTGAATGCTGGCCACTATGTCGGATAAGGGAAGATTTCAGATATGTTCGCTATAGGAATTTTTGTGAATTAATACCCTAGTGAGAACCCAGTCAGCTACATAACCTGTATTACTTGCATGTAAAAAAAAAGGGAGGGAGGGGGGCATTAGACTCCTGTCCATATCGTATGGACTATTTTTTTTTTTCAAACGCGCATCCAAGAATTTCCCAGTGTGGCCTATTTGCTTCGAATCACATTGTTTATAACATCTTGTTGTATTTTTCTAGTCTATGCATCTTAAAAAAATTTGACTATCGCTAAACATGAAGTAATTTGTCTGATATAACAACTGCCTAGTTATTACAGTCTCAAGGATCTATAAGCTATGGTTCGAGAAACACTACATAGAGCCTCTAGGAATTAGGAATTTTTCCATGTTGGACTATAAGCTAAATCTCTCCTGGGATGGGTGACCGAGAACGTGGTGAAGGAAAATGGGTTGGGAATACAGCAAACCCGTAGGTTTGCTGCACGCAGAGTACGACTTTGCACTCCAAGGTCGTAGTACCTCACGAAACAACCCCTATAGACACCTGATTTCAGAGATGACGCCAGACACCTGCTTCGGAGATGACGCCAGACACCTGCTTCGGAGATGACGCCAGACACCTGCTTCGGAGATGACGCCAGACACCTGCTTCGGAGATGACGCCAGACACCTGCTTCGGAGATGACGACAGACACCTGCTTCGGAGATCACGACAGACACCTGCTTCGGAGATCATGCCTGACTGGCTGGTGCCTGACAGACCACAAGCTTCAGACACGCCGTTCCCAGGCTTGCGCCTCCGTGACAGCTTCTCTCAGAAATGTTTACACTTCTCCAGGAGCGCTTCAACTTTGCAGGCGTCTCTGATTGCTTTCTGATCGAATTTAATATTCACCCGGTGCAAGAAAATTGTGTCACATAATGTTATCGAGTGTGTGTGTGTGTGTGTGTGTGTGTGTGTGTGTGTGTGTGCGTGTGTGCGTACAATTTGCTTTTCATATCATTATTGGTGAAAACAAACAATGATCTCTTTCAAACATTTTGTGACAGACAAAAGTATGCAATCACACACACACGCGCGCGCACACGCTTCGCTTCACGCTTCACGCACGGAGGGCCCGGGTTCTATTCCCGACGGGGCGGAAACATTTCGAAGTGTTTCCTTACACACACACACACGCACACATACATACAACAGGCCTAGTGTCTAATCGACATGTGCCTAGGACAAAATGGTAACTAACTAACTAACTAACACACGCACAGAGGGCCGGGTTCAATTCCCGGCGGGGCCGAAACATTTCGAAGTGTTTCGTTACACACACACACACACACATACAACAGGCCTAGTGTCTAATCGACATGTGCCTAGGACAAAATGGTAACTAACTAACACACACACACACACACACAAACTAATATACGCAGAGACAGATACATACAAACGCATTTAAAGATAGACGTATATAAAAGGAGATGCACACACCCCCCTACCCATCCAGTTATCCAGTCACTCCTTCCCCCACCTCTCCATCCAGCTACTCCTTCCCCCACCTCTCCATCCAGCTACTCCTTCCCCCACCTCTCCATCCAGCTACTCCTCCCCCACCTCTCCATCCAGCTATCCACTCATCCATACTCATTCATCCACATTACCATCCAGCAGTCCACCTTTCTCCCACGTATCTATCCTGCTATCCACCCATGCACCCACCTATCCAACCAGGTATCCACATATCCATCCAGCTATCCATTCATACATCCACCTATTCATCTAGCTATCCATTCAGGCAGCCACAGTCGTCACCATCTCTCCACACAGTAAACACTCTATTCAACATTATTCCCTTGACTCACCCCGTGTCTGCTTTCATAGTACCAGACAGTAGCTTATACATACGTACTGTACATACGTAAATACATACATACATACATACATTTGCAGTTGCACATGCATGTAGACAGATTCCTCAACATCAATGAACTTATTCAGTTCGTAGACGCGAACGAGATATTTACAGGCATTTATCCCAGGCCTTCAGGAGGATTCGAACCCATGAATTCCCTTCCTACCTCGGCAGAGAGTCGAACTCTCTAGCAAGCGTAAATTTTAATAGTTAGGAACAGATATTCCTGAGATTTCTGGATATTCCTGAAGTAACTTAGATATATGGATATCTCTAAAGTAATCTAGAGATACGGAAATCCCAAAGGAACCTATGTATAAATGGACAGCCCTGAAGTAACTTAGATACAAGTATATCCCTGAAGTAATACTGATACAGGGATATACCAAAAAATATTATATGCAGGGATATAAAGTAGCTTAGAAACAGGGATATCCCTGATATAACTTAAATACAGCTATATCCCTAACGTAACTTAGTAACACGGAAATAACTTACATACAGGGATATCCCTGAAGTAACTGAGATGCAAGGATATCCCTTGAATAACTAACATATATACCAAGACTAATCAACTAACTCGACTTCAAACGTCAAGTGAACCGCTAACTCTATTATACCGTCACCCAGACCCCAGCAACACCGATATAACAAACACAATTGAAGCGGAAATCATAGCTATGTTTTCACTACCAGCAGAATCTTTATTTTTTAGAAGCGGGACCAAAAGCAGCAGAATTCGCAGCAGCAGCTGCCGTAGAAGCAGCAGTAGCAACAGCAGCAACAACAGCAGTGCCAGTAGCAGCAGCAGCAGTACCAGTAGCAGCAGATCTGGGAAGTTTGAGGCTGGTAATCTGAAGGAAGTTGCTTTCAGTATTTCCCCATCGAGGCTACCTCCAAGAGGCACCTCTCTCTCTCTATAACTTCCAGCTCAGAGGCCAACTTTACCCGTAAAGATCCTTATATATTCTAGTTAGGAAGTTTGCATTATTAAGATAGCTGACTAAGAGTATAAGTTAAGGAACTTTGATAAGGTGTTATGAGAGAGAGAGAGAGAGAGAGAGAGAGAGAGAGAGAGAGAGAGAGAAATAAAAGAGGCGCTGTAAACCAAAATCTCTCATGATATTGCTTCCATTAAACTTCCGGCTAAGAATACAAGTTAGCTCTAAGTATTCATATCATCAGGGGATAAATAATGATAAATTTATTCCCCCTCCGAGAAGATCACGATCTAAAAACTCAGAGACAATGAGACTTCGATAAGACGGTAGGCCAGAGTTGCGTCTTGAGGCAGCGGCTCACGGATAATGCCCAAAGAAAAAATTATTGCCTGAATTAGGAAGAAAAAGTTTTGGAATTTTTAAATCGTATAACTCTGTGGAAGGAGGCACTGAAGCCTCCAGATTTATACACATCTTCGATAACTTGTAACTAAAAGTTAATTTAGCATAAGAGGGGAGAATATAAATTGGATATCTCTCAATGTCGATACATGTAAAGACCAGTTTATATATATATATATATATATATATATATATATATATATATATTGCATATAGCAATATCGTTTGTCAGTTTAAATAAAGAGGCCTCAGAATGACTTGCAGTGACATTGAAAATATAACCAGTTACAACCTTATATTTCTATGCGGTGCGTTCTTGCCCCTCTAGCAATACTTAGGCTTCGCTAAAATTAATTTCAATGGTTGTGCGTATACGCCCAAATATCGCACTGTTATCATCTTTAGTACGCACCGAGTATCTTTGTTGCTGAGTCAGACGTGTAAAAAACACTTCGGTTTAGGCAAAAATAAAACTTGACCTGACGGAACCAGACGACCAGTACCCCGGCCGGCATGTCAGATCTCCGCAAGGCTCTCCCACTACTACTACTACTATTACTACTACTACTATTACTACTGTTGGGTGAATAAGACACAATATACACTTTATTATGATTAAGACATATGTGCAATAGTTAGGTATCTTTGTTGTTGAAACGTTTCGACTACACGGTTGGCTTCTTCAGTCAAATACAGAGTTGTAGTAGTGAAATAATGATACAATCAGCCCATCAACATAAATCATTTCACCGCTACACTTGCTGCCTCTGTGTTTGACTGAAGAAGCCTACCCTGTAGGCGAAACGTTTCAAAAATGAAGATACCCAACTGCTGCACATGTGTCTTAATTATCAACCTGTCTGTATTTTATACCATTTTCAACATTCACTTTATGGCATTTACTGAGACGACGTTTCGCCAACTACTGCTGCTACTTATTAGTTCCACCTCTTTGGATTGCCCTACATAAGTCTCTGTTCTTATGTATCTGCATTAAATTGATAGAGCTCCCTCCTCCTTCCCTGATGAGCGAAACGTCGCTCAAATAAAGATACTCCGGTGGCGTGCATAACTGCAACACTAGTTGCAATAGATGCATGGATGGAGTCTGGGTCTCTTTCCCCCCCCCCCCGGTTTCTTGATGGTATTCGAACAGTTGAAGGCAATGTTGACATTATTATGATAGACAATTTTATGTCTGCGGATTTACGTTCGTCCAAGAAGAGATTAAAAAAAAAAAAATTTACATCCAAAGTTTGAGGGCTATTCAATCTCCTCACCCCCCCCCCCCCCGTCCCAACGCCAAAAGTAAACAAAAGTTTCCTCTGGCGGAGAAATGAGCCGAGTTTATGAAAAAAAAAAATAATGTAAACAAATGCTTAGTGTAAACTAACTCTGAAAAGAATGTGTTGCAAATGTGTTTAGTCTCTTGTACTGTGAACCGTACACCCCCCTTCCCAAGATATATGCAGGAAATGACCTCTCCTGTTTATTATTTTTTTTTTTTTTGGTGTTTGGGAGAGTGAGAAATGAGCCTTTTTTTATGTCTTGAAGTATGAAGAAAATTAACTCGTTTAGGTACTTATCTATACTCGGTTGTTGTTTTTTTTCCTTCATTCAAAATTTTCTTCTTTCTTTCCCTTTTTTTCGGGGTTGAGGGGAGAGAGGAGTTCTTAACTGTGTATGTACCCTGACAGCCCTTCATTTTTTTTTTATCCTCTTCCTCCTGTTTCTTCCCCTCATTTTATCGTTTTTTTGCTCTGCATCTCTCCTGAAACCCTCCCTCCTCCCCCATCATTTTTCTCTCTTCTTCTTCCTCCTCTTCCTCTTTTTTTCGTATTTCGCTACACATCTTCCCTATAACCCCCCATCATTATTTTCGTCTTTCCCCGTAACCCCCATCACTTGTCTCATTATTTTCGTCTTTCCCCGTAACCCCCATCATTTTTCTATCCTCATTTTCCTGGTTTATTTTTCCATTACATGAAATTTCCAAGACGATGCAGATCATAATTTTCCTGCTACGGGAAAAATAAAATAAACCTTTTCCAACCCATGCATTATACCTCATAAATTCACCGGGTTTTGTTTTTTTCATTTACATATATTAAATATGTTTACATTTTACCTATATACACAACTAGATTTTTATAATTTTTTTATTTTTATATATTTTTTTTCAGTAGGTGAAATTTATATATAATCGTATCTTTAGTTTCGTTGGCAAAATGTTGTCTCCCTCTTGGATGTTTTACTCTCCTGAATGTTCCTGAAATGTTGTATTTTGATGTTGAGAATAATGTTTTAATATTGGCATGGATGTTTATTTTGTGTGTTGGTTCATGTGGATGAAATTATGTTTGGCAAATGATACGTTCGTAGGAGAGTGAAACGTGTAACGACGTTTCGGTCTCACTTAGACCATTAACTATTCACATGTGTAAACTTGTTATTGATGAATGGTTCAGAGAACCGACAAGTTATAAATTAGACACATATGCAACACTTGGGTATCTTTATTGAGGAAACGTTTCGCCACACAGTGGCTTGGGATCTTGATACAAACGAATTCTTCAACACTTGTCCAACCTTTGGACGAAGACCTACTTCGAATAGTGGATGGTACCACTATGACCCCGCCTCCTGCTGCTTCACCTCACCTGATTACGGCATATAAGCCACCTCTACGGCCTTGTGCTACACTTCTAACAAGATTGATGGACTGAACACATCGACTCCAGGCCGAGGGACTGATTACCTCAAACTCCTCCTCTCCTTACACCTTTCTACTTTGTATTGGACTGATGAAGCCACTGTGTGGCGAAACGTTTCCTCAATAAAGATACCCAAGTGTTGCATATGTGTCTAATTTATAAACTTGTTATTAATGGTTCAAGTGGGACCGAAACGTCGTCATAAGTTTCGGTCTCCTATGTCCTGGTTATTCGTGTATTGTTCCAGTCACAGTATTGTGTCCTGTTGCTCTTCCTGATATTGTGTTAAATGGTTTACTTCAGACGGTATTCTTGTTTGGGAGAATTATTTGCTTTCCAAGCTTTGTAGACTATGCTTACTTTTAAGCTGGTTTATTTTTTTTTAGAGTTTAAATGGAAGGTGTCTTATATAGACCCCCTCCCCATCCTCACAGGGTTGGAATCAATCTCTCTCTCTCTCTCTCTCTCTCTCTCTCTCTCTCTCTCTCTCAAATTTGGCTAGGGAAGGTAAATTCATTTGCATACTCAACCTTGTTTGTCAGCACGATATTTATAAAGAATTTTTTTTCTCTCACGACCAGTTTTTGTAGTGTCGTCTGGGAGGAGGAAGTGACCGTGTACAGTACGTGATCGTTGACGTAATTGGCAAACACCTATTTACGTTCTTCTTTATGATAGGAAGTGTTTAATCATGGCTCCCGACCCTGCCAGGCCGTTACTGAATTTACTCTCTCTCTTAACCTATTGACCCCTGTTATACTTATTTTGAAGGCAATGGAAGAAGCCTCTCTCCGCTACTTCTATGTCAACTTCCTGGTCATTCCGAAGCTCAAGAAATATTTCCTGACATCAATGTGTCTTATCTGTGTCTTTCGCTTGCAACTGTGCCCTTGGGTACCCGTTTCCTATATCTGAGAATTTTCTATGTCGTTATCATGTCTTATTATTTCTTTTCCCCTCTAATGTTACCAGGCATATTTTGTTTAGTCTCTTAAACTCCTCGTATGTCTTACCTCTTACCTCTCAAATCAGTGCCGTTGCAAGCGTCAACATTTTCTTCCGTACTGGTATTGTATATTTCAAGATGCGTCAAATATACGTCGTACAGTATAGTGTCGTTAATGCCTCTTTGTTGAATTTCTGTTACCCTTGGGAACAAACCTCTCCCCAGCTTCCTTGCATATTGTTGTCACATATTCCATCGTCTCATTTACTGACTTCCCTGCCAGTGCTCTGTCCCACTGAACCTCGCGCAGGAAATTCTTCATGACTGTGTAGTCCCCACTCTTGTAGTTTGGCTTCGTTCGTCCTGCCCTTCCTGCTTCCCTCTCCACCTGTAACTCTACTATATATTCGAAGCTCAGAACCACGTGGTCACTGGCCCCGAGGGGTCTTTCATATGTGATGTCCTCAGTATCTGCACTACTCAAGGTGAATACTAGGTCCAGTCTTGCTGGTTCATCCTCTCTTTCTGGTAGTGTCTCTTACGTGTTGGTACATGAAATTTTCCAGTACCACCTCCATCATCTTAGCCCTCCACGTTTCTGGACCCCCATGTGGCTCCAAGATCTCCCAGTCAATTTCTTTGTGATTGAAGTCAACCACAATCAGTAGCTTTGCCCTGCTCGATTGAGCCCTTCTGGCCGCTTCAGCCAGTGTGTCAACCATCGCTCTGTTACTCTCATCATATTCGTGCCTTTGCCTCCTGCTGTTCTGTGGTAGGTTATACATCACTTCAGTTACCACCTTGGGACCTCCAGACTGAAGTGTTCCTACTATGTAATCTCTTGCTTTTTCTCTGTCTCCTCTCTCCAGCTCATCAAAATCCCATTGTTTTTTGATGAGCAGTACCACTCCTCCACCCCCTCTGTTCCCTCTGTCTTTCCTCAAGATCTGATATCCCGTTGGAAAGATGGCATCTTTTATCATTCCTGTGAGCTTGGTTTCGGTGAGAGCTATGATGTCCGGTGATGCCTCTTTGACTCTTTCGTGCCACTCCTCCAATTTATTCGTTATTACATCAGCGTTGGTGTATCATACCTTCAGTTTCCTCTCCAACACTGTGTTCTGGGGGGTCTGTGAGGGTGGGGGACCTGGCAGTGTGCTGTGGGATTCTACAGCATAGTTTGCGATGAGGGCTATAACTGTGGTTTGTGGTTTGTGTTGGGATATTGTGTTTGGCTGTGGGGTTCTGAAGGTGGTTCTGTGTGCGCTTGCCCTTGATGCTCTGCCTGGCTCTGGTTGTCCTCTGCTGACTGTCCTTGTCTCTCTTCCTAGCCTGTGTGTGTGTTAGTTACCATTTTGTCCTAGGCACATGTCGATTAGACACTAGGCCTGTTGTATGTGTGTGTGTACTCACCTATTTGTGGTTGCAGGGGTCGAGTCAGCTCCTGGCCCCGCCTCTTCACTGATTGGTACTAGGTCATCTCTCTCCCTGCTCCATGAGCTTTATCAAACCTCGTCTTAAAACTATTTATGGTTCCTGCCTCCACTACGTCACTTTCTAGGCTATTCCACTTCCTGACAACTCTATGACTGAAGAAATACTTCCTAACATCCCTTTGACTTATAGGAGTCTTCAACTTCCAACTGTGACCCCTTGTTTCTGTGTCCCCTCTCTGGAACATCTTGTCTCTGTCCACCTTATCTATTCCTCGCAGTATTTTATGTGTCGTTATCATGTCTCCCCTAACCCTCCTGTCCTCTAGTGTGTGTGTGTGTGTGTGTGTGTGTGTGTGTGTGTGTGTGTGTGTGTGTGTGTGTGTGTGTGTTAGTTAGTTAGTTACCATTTTGTCCTAGGCACATGTCGATTAGACACTAGGCCTGTTGTATGTGTGTGTGTGTGTGTGTACTCACCTAGTTGTACTCACCTAGTTGTGGTTGCAGGGTCGATTCATAGCTCCTGACCCCGCCTCTTCACTGGCCGCTACTGGGTCACTCTCCCTGCGCCATGAGCTTTATCATACCTCTTCTTAAAGCTATGTATGGAGCCTGCCTCCACTACATCACTTCCTAAACTATTCCACTTCCCGACCACTCTGTGACTGAAGCAAATACTTCCTAACATCTCTGTGATTCGTCTGAGTCTTCAACTTCCAACTGTGTCCCCTTGTTGCTGTGTCCCATCTCTGGAACATTCTGTCTCTATCCACTTTGTCAATTCCCCTCAGTATCTTATATGTTGTTATCATGTCCCCCCCTATCCCTCCTGTCCTCCAGTGTCGTCAGGTCGATTTCCCTTAACCTCTCCTCGTAGGACATACCCCTTAGCTCTGGGACTAGTCTTGTTGCAAACCTTTGTGTGTGTGTGTGTGTTTGTGTGTGTGTGCCTGTGTACACACCTTCGTTATATATAATGAACATCACATCTTGAAATATTTTTACAAAATTGTGAAGATCTCTCTCTCTCTCTCTC
The DNA here is from genome assembly GCA_009830355.1 of Cherax destructor. Classification (NCBI taxonomy): domain Eukaryota; kingdom Metazoa; phylum Arthropoda; class Malacostraca; order Decapoda; family Parastacidae; genus Cherax; species Cherax destructor. The sequence continues at coordinate 67,517 of WNWK01006434.1, forward strand.
TCTCCTCTCCCTCTCTCTCTCTCTCTCTCTCTCTCTCTTCTCTCTCTCTCTCTCTCTCTCTCTCTTCTTCTTCTATCTATCTATCTATCTATCTTCTATCTCATCTCTCTCTCTCTCTCTCTCTCTCTCTCTCTCTCTCTCTCTCTCTCTCAGGATTCAGTGGCGTTAAAAATAGTAAGTGTTTAGTAGTAACTTTCCTTAATCTGTCTTTATTTTCTTATTTAACTAGAAACTGAATTATTAGCTAGCCGACTGTCTTCCTCCCTCCCTCCCTTCCTTCCTCCTTCCTTCCTCTCCCTCCTTTCCTCCTCTTCCTTCCTCCCACACCCTCTCTTTCTCCCTTACCCATACCTCTCTCCTTCCTATTTCCTCTCTGTGTCCTTCCAACTTTACCTCCATCCATCCATCCATTCATCCATCCCCACTTAATTGCATTCAATTATCGCAGGTAATTATGTTAGTGATAGGGACCCGTCGCTCAGGCAATCAGGTGATGCACCTGATTATTCCCATATCTCTGTATCTCTGTCTCTGTCTGTCTGTCTGTCTGTCTGTCTCTCTCTCTCTCTCTCTCTCTCTCTCTCTCTCTCTCTCTCTAACACACACACACACACTACAGAGGGATCTGGACAGGCTGCAAGCCTGGTCCAGCAATTGGCTCCTAGAGTTCAACCCCACTAAGTGCAAAGTCATGAAGATTGGGGAAGGGCAAAGAAGACCGCAGACGGAGTACAGCCTAGGGGGCCAGAGACTGCAAACCTCAATCAAGGAAAAAGACCTTGGGGTGAGTATAACACCAGGCACATCTCCTGAGGCGTACATCAATCAAATAACTGCTGCAGCATATGGGCGCCTAGCAAACCTAAGAACAGCATTCCGACATCTTAATAAAGAATCGTTCAGGACTCTGTACACTTTGTACGTTAGGCCCATACTGGAGTACGCAGCACCAGTTTGGAACCCACACCTAGCCAAGCACGTGAAGAAGCTCGAGAAAGTGCAAAGGTTTGCAACAAGACTAGTCCCGGAGCTAAGGGGTATGTCCTACGAGGAGAGGTTAAGGGAAATCGACCTGACGACACTGGAGGACAGGAGAGATAGGGAGGACATGATAACAACATATAAGATACTGAGAGGAATTGACAAAGTGGACAGAGACAGAATGTTCCAGAGATGGGACACAGCAACAAGGGGACACAGTTGGAAGTTGAAGACTCAGATGAATCACAGGGATGTTAGGAAGTATTTCTTCAGTCACAGAGTAGTCGGGAAGTGGAATAGTTTAGGAAGTGATGTAGTGGAGGCAGGCTCCATACATAGCTTTAAGAAGAAGTATGATAAAGCTCATGGCGCAGTGAGAGTGACCCAGTAGCGGCCAGTGAAGAGGCGGGCCAGGAGCTGTGACTCTACCCCTGCAACCACAACTAGGTGAGTACAACTAGGTGAGTACACACACACACACACACAGGTGTATTTCCTCTTTTTTTCCTTAAAAAAATTATTTCTGATAAAGGAAGTTGGTTTATTCTAATTATCCAACCAGATTAAACACCACGACCTCTTAAATCGTTAAAATTTAACACTGATTAAAAGTAAACAAAAAATTAAACCAACTTAAAAAGCACATAAAAACAAGAGATTACTTAAAAAATAATCAAAAAAAGAGTAAAAAGTAAGAAAATCTACGAGGGAGAAATAAAACAAGATAAACAAAACAAGGAGCTAAAAAAAAAATAAGCATAATAAAAAAAATGTGCACGACATTTTGAAAACATAAGAACATCAAACAAATACATAAAAGGCAAAGAAAAAAGTCAATCACTTTTTTTAAATAAAAAAAAAAACAGGAATGCTAAGAAAATAAGACAGAAAAAACAAGGAAGTCAAAGAGCCAACAAAAACAAAACAAAGACAAACACTCAGACAGCCTCGCCTGGGAACCACTAAGGGTAAAAAAAGGGGGAAGGGGGAAGAGAGAGAAAAGGGAGGAGAAGGAGAAGAAAGGGAGGTGAAGAAAGGGAGAAGCCGAGGGGAAGAAAGGGGGGATTAGAAGGATGGGAATAAAGGGAGAAGAGAAGGAAAAAGAGTAGAATTAGAAGAAACTGAGAAGGGGAAGAAAGTGAGGAGAGAGGAATGGATAAAAATGGAGAAGAGAAGGAGGAGGAGAAGGATGAAAGGCAGGACAGAACAACCGTTATTGGGAATGTCAACATATGTAGATTCCTTCACTCACACACCCACTCTCTCACTCGCCCACTCTCTCACTCGCTCACTCTCTCACTCACTTGCTCACACACACACACACACACACACACACACACACACACACAAGGTCCGCCTCAAGATTTTATGCGTCCCGCAACAACTTGAAATATTTATAAATATTAAAACTAATAAACCCTCAGTTCTCGTCACTTCAGTCACCCTTCGGTCACCCTTCAGTCACCCTTCAGTCACCCTTCTGTCACCCTTCAGTCACCTTTCAGTTATGGAAGGAAAGAGGAAAGAATAGGGGAGAGTGAGTGCCGACTGAAGTCTGGGTGGAAGAGTACGTCTGTGTACCAGCAGGTGATGAAGCCTTGTGTGTCGTATGCCACGAAAATGTTGCAGTTTTAAAGGAGTACAATGTACGTCGCCACTGTGAGACTAAACATAAACCAAGTTATTCCCAGTTCACAGCAACACAGTGTTCGGAAAATGAATCAATGCAACGCAGGTTGCTTCCCAACAAGTTTTTAACGCAGAAGAGACATTAAAACGAAGCTTTAACCAGAGTCAGTTACAAAGTAGCTTATGAGTTAGCTAAAAGAGGAAAGACATTCACAGATGGTTATCTGGTCAAGGAGTGTATAATGGAAGTAGTGGCAGAGTCATCAGCAGGAAAATGGAAATCTGTTCAAAATCGTCAGTCTTTCGCCAAATATTGTTGCATGTAAAACTGAGGATATATGAAGCAATATATTTCATGAAATTGCAAAGCATGAAATTTTCAGTTTTATTCTCTCACACTCGAATGATGAGAGTGACAGGTGAAGGTTTCTAACTTGGTTCATTTTTCAGGTTGTGAAAAATTTCGCGAAAAACGCGAAGCAGAATTTCCTTCTTCATTTGCGACAGAAATCATTAATGACTTGCAAAAGCAATTTCGCAAACGATTTTCTGATCTTGATGGGGGGAAAAAAATAGATGGAATAAAGCTGTTTCAAAATCCATTTGACTGCAATGTTGACACACTCACAAGTCAGTTTTAAATGGACATTACTGATCACCAGTCAGATGACATGATGAAAGAAAAGTAGTATATAAAAAGGAAACCTGATTCAATTTTATAAATCTTTACAGCCTGAACAGTTTCCAGATCTGAAGTGATTTGCTTGTGGATTCGTATCAGTGTTTGGTAAAACGTACCTTTCTGGACAAACATTTTTCAAAAATGAAGTATGTCAAGTCCAAAAATAACTCACAGATTTATCTGATGAGCATTTGAAGTCCATTCTAATAATTGGCTCCTCAAGCTTAAAACCTCAGTCCACCAATATTTTGAAATTAAAAAAAAAAACAATTCCATCATTCCCATTAATCTTGTACAAATTAATCTTGTGTCAGCTTCTCTCATCTGCAGTTCAGTAATTGATTATACTGTCGGAGAATTAGCTTATAATTAACATTTTTACTCATTACATATCATTGTTCATTGTAAACACCGTATTGTTTCTTAATTATCACATTTCTCTTTTGTTTTGAATCACATTAAGATCTTACAAAAACGATCCAAATAAAACGTATTCATTCATTTAAATTTTATTCATTCATTTATATTTATTTATAAGATTGATTTTTTTTATCTTTGGCCAGCGAAAATGTGCAAAATTTTTGATGTGACCCTCGTAGTGAACCCCTGGTCGACTTTCCTTGCCTGTTGTTACTGTTGTGGAACCAGTGGTGTTGTTACTGTTATGGAACCAGTGGTGTTGTTACTGTTGTGGAACCAGTGGTGTTGTTACTGTTGTGGAACCAGTGGTGTTGTTACTGTTGTGGAACCAGTGGTGTTGTTGTTAGTTGTGGAAGCAGTGGTGTTGTTACTGTTGTGCAACCAGTGGTGTTGTTGTTAGTTGTGGAACTAGTGGTGTTGTTACTGTTGTGGAACCAGTGGTGTTGTTACTGTTGTGGAACCAGTGGTGGTGTTGTTAGTTGTGGAACCAGTGCTGTTGTTACTGTTGTGGAACCAGTGGTGTTGTTACTGTTGTGGAACCAGTGGTGTTGTTACTGTTGTGGAACCAGTAGTGTTGTTACTGTTGTGGAACCAGTGGTGGTGTTGTTAGTTGTGGAACCAGTGATGTTGTTACTGTTGTGGAACCAGTGGTGTTGTTACTGTTGTGGAACCAGTGGTGTTGTTACTGTTGTAGAACCAGTGGTGTTGTTACTGTTGTGGAACCAGTGGTGTTGTTACTGTTGTGGAACCAGTGGTGTTGTTACTGTTGTGGAACCAGTGGTGTTGTTACTGTTGTGGAACCAGTGGTGTTGTTACTGTTGTGGAACCAGTGGTGTTGTTACTGTTGTGGAACCAGTGGTGTTGTTACTGTTGTGGAACCAGTGGTGTTGTTACTGTAGTGGAACAAGTGGTGTTCTTGTTACTGTTGTGGAACCAGTGGTGTTGTTGTTACTGTTGTGGAACCAGTGGTGTTGTTACTGTTGTGGAACCAGTGGTGTTGTTACTGTTGTGGAATCAGTGGTGTTGTTACTGTTGTGGAACCAGTGGTGTTGTTACTGTTGTGGAACCAGTGATGGTGTTGTTACTGTTGTGGAACCAGTGGTGTTGTTACTGTTGTGGAACCATTGGTGTTGTTGCTACTGTTGTGGAACCAGTGGTGTTGTTACTGTTGTGGAACCAGTGGTGTTGTTGTTACTGTTGTGGAACCAGTGGTGTTGTTGCTACTGTTGTGGAACCAGTGGTGTTGTTACTGTTGTGGAACCAGTGGTGGTGTTGTTACTGTTGTGGAACCAGTGGTGATGTTACTGTTGTGAAACCAGTGGTGTTGTTACTGTTGTAGAACTAGTGGTGTTGTTGCTTCTGTTGTGGAACCAGTGTTGTTGTTGCTACTGTTTTGGAACCAGTGTTGTTGTTACTTCTGTTGGGGAACCAGTGGTGTTGTTACTGTTGTGGAACCATTGGTGTTGTTGTTAATGTGGAACCAGTGCTGTTGTTGCTACTGTTTAGGAACCAGTGGTGTTGTTACTGTTGTGGAACTAGTGGTGTTGCTATTACTGTTGCGGAACCAGTGGTGGTGTTGCTACTCTATTGAAACCAATGGTGGTTGTGTTACTATAATAGAACCAGTAGTGGTGGTGGTGTTACTATAGTGGAAGCAATAGTGGTGATGGTGTTACTATAGTGGAACCAGTAGTGGTGGTGTTACTATAGAAGTGGTGTTATTGTAACACCACCAGTAGTGGTGTTATTGTAACTACAGTGGAAACAAAGGCGCTGCAATTACAGTTGAACCAGTGGTGTTGTAACTGTAATGGAACCAGTGGTGTTGTAACTGTAATGGAACCAGTGGTGTTGTAACTGTAATGGAACCAGTGGTGTTGTAACTGTAATGGAACCAGTGGTGTTGTAATTGTAATGGAACCAGTGGTGTTGTAACTGTAATGGAACCAGTGGTGTTGTAACTGTAATGGAACCAGTGGTGTTGTAACTGTAATGGAACCAGTGGTGTTGTAACTGTAATGGAACCGGTGGTGTTGTAACTGTAATGAAACCAGTGGTGTTGTAATTGTAATGGAACCAGTGGTGTTGTAACTGTAATGGAACCAGTGGTGTTGTAACTGTAATGGAACCAGTGGTGTTGTAACTGTAATGGAACCAGTGGTGTTGTAACTGTAATGGAACCAGTGTGTGAACTGTAATGGACAGTGTGTTGTAACTGTAATGGAACCAGTGGTGTTGTAACTGTAATGGAACCAGTGGTGTTGTAATGTAATGGAACCAGTGGTGTTGTAACTGTAATGGAACCAGTGGTGTTGTAACTGTAATGGAACCAGTGGTGTTGTAACTGTAATGGAACAAGTGGTGTTGTAACTGTAATGGAACCAGTGGTGTTGTAACTGTAATGGAACCAGTGGTGTTGTAACTGTAATGGAACCAGTGGTGTTGTAATTGTAATGGAACCAGTGGTGTTGTAACTGTAATGGAACCAGTGGTGTTGTAACTGTAATGGAACCAGTGGTGTTGTTACTGTTGTGGAACTAGTGGTGTTGCTATTACTGTTGCGGAACCAGTGGTGGTGTTGCTACTCTATTGAAACCAATGGTGGTTGTGTTACTATAATGGAACCAGTAGTGGTGGTGGTGTTACTATAGTGGAAGCAATAGTGGTGGTGGTGTTACTATAGTGGAACCAGTAGTGGTGGTGTTACTATAGTAGTGGTGTTATTGTAACACCACCAGTAGTGGTGTTATTGTAACTACAGTGGAAACAAAGGCGCTGCAATTACAGTGGAACCAGTGGTGTTGTAACTGTAATGGAACCAGTGGTGTTGTAACTGTAATGGAACCAGTGGTGTTGTAACTGTAATGGAACCAGTGGTGTTGTAACTGTAATGGAACCAGTGGTGTTGTAATTGTAATGGAACCAGTGGTGTTGTAATTGTAATGGAACCAGTGGTGTTGTAATGTAATGAACCAGTGGTGTTGTAACTGTAATGGAACCAGTGGTGTTGTAACTGTAATGGAACCAGTGGTGTTGTAACTGTAATGGAACCAGTGGTGTTGTAACTGTAATGAAACCAGTGGTGTTGTAATTGTAATGGAACCAGTGGTGTTGTAACTGTAATGGAACCAGTGGTGTTGTAACTGTAATGGAACCAGTGGTGTTGTAACTGTAATGGAACCAGTGGTGTTGTAACTGTAATGGAACCAGTGGTGTTGTAACTGTAATGGAACCAGTGGTGTTGTAACTGTAATGGAACCAGTGGTGTTGTAATTGTAATGGAACCAGTGGTGTTGTAACTGTAATGGAACCAGTGGTGTTGTAACTGTAATGGAACCAGTGGTGTTGTAACTGTAATGGAACCAGTGGTGTTGTAACTGTAATGGAACCAGTTTTGTTGTAACTGTAATGGAACCAGTGGTGTTGTAACTGTAATGGAACCAGTGGTGTTGTAATTGTAATGGAACCAGTGGTGTTGTAACTGTAATGGAACCAGTGGTGTTGTAACTGTAATGGAACCAGTGGTGTTGTAACTGTAATGGAACCAGTGGTGTTGTATCTGTAATGGAACCAGTGGTGTTGTAACTGTAATGGAACCAGTGGTGTTGTAACTGTAATGGAACCAGTGGTGTTGTAACTGTAATGGAACCAGTGGTGTTGTAACTGTAATGGAACCAGTGGTGTTGTAACTGTAATGGAACCAGTGGTGTTGTAACTGTAATGGAACCAGTGGTGTTGTAACTGTAATGGAACCAGTGGTGTTGTAACTGTAATGGAACCAGTGGTGTTGTAACTGTAATGGAACCAGTGGTGTTGTAACTGTAATGGAACCAGTGGTGTTGTAATTGTAATGGAACCAGTGGTGTTGTAATTGTAATGGAACCAGTGGTGTTGTAACTGTAATGGAACCAGTGGTGTTGTAACTGTAATGGAACCAGTGGTGTTGTAACTGTAATGGAACCAGTGGTGTTGTAACTGTAATGGAACCAGTGGTGTTGTAACTGTAATGGAACCAGTGGTGTTGTAACTGTAATGGAACCAGTGGTGTTGTAACTGTAATGGAACCAGTGTGTTGTAACTGTAATGGAACCAGTGGTGTTGTAACTGTAATGGAACCAGTGGTGTTGTAACTGTAATGGAACCAGTGGTGTTGTAATTGTAATGGAACCAGTGGTGTTGTAACTGTAATGGAACCAGTGGTGTTGTAACTGTAATGGAAGCAGTGGTGTTGTAACTGTAATGGAAGCAGTGGTGTTGTAACTGTAATGGAACCAGTGGTGTTGTAACTGTAATGAAACCAGTGGTGTTGTAACTGTAATGGAACCAGTGGTGTTGTAACTGTAATGGAACCAGTGGTGTTGTAACTGTAATGGAACCAGTGGTGTTGTAACTGTAATGGAACCAGTGGTGTTGTAATTGTAATGGAACCAGTGGTGCTCTCACAACTGCACTACAATATCTAAGCGTTCAGTATTCTCAATAATATTATCGCATTCCCGAAGGAGCTGAGCTGATTAATGTATATGTAGGGAAGAGGAGGAGGAGGAAGAAGAACGAGAAGAGGAGGAGGAGGAGGTAGAGAAGGAAGAGGAAGGGAAGACTACTGAAGAAGAATCGTGCACGTGTGTACATGAAGTGAATGCGTGTGTTCGTGTGTGTGTGTGTGTAAGTTCGTACTTCCGTACGCACTTACACATACAAACACACACACACGCGCGACCAGAACGAACCCTTGGTCCACCCAAAGGTGTACAGAGGCCAAAACTAAGTGCGCTAGAGAATGGAAAATGTATAGGAGACAAAGGACCCAGGAAAATAAGGAGATTTGTCGAAAAGCCAGAAAGGAATATGGATGGATAAGGAGGGAGGCCCAGTTGCAGTGAGAGACTGACATAGCATTGAAAGCCAAATCTGATCCAAAACTATTGTACAGCCACATCAGGAGGAAAACAACAGTCAAGGACCAGATAACCAGGCTGAGGAAGGAAGGAAGGGAGATCACAAGAAACGACCAATAAGTATGTGAAGAGCTCAACACGAGATTTAAGGAAGTATTTTCAGTTGAGACAGAAAGGATTCCAGGAAACCGGGATGGTAGGGTACACCAACAAGTGCTGGACACACTACACACAGGCGAGGAGAAGGTGAAGAGGCTAATAAGTGAGCTAGAAACCTCAAAGGTGGTGGGACTGGACATCTCTCCGTGGGTCATGAAAGAGGGAGCAGACACACTGTGTGTGCCACTAACAACAATCTTCAACACGTCTATCAAAACAGGGCGACTACCTGAGGTCTGGAAGACAACAATTGTAGTCCCGGTCTTTAAGAAAGGAGACAGACAGGCAGCATTAAACTACAGACCAATTTTACTGACATGTATAGTATGCAAAGTCATGGAGAAGCTTATCAGCAAAAGACAGGTGGAGCACCTAGAAAGGAATGAGCTTATACAAGATAACCAGCACGGTTTCAGGGAGAGGAAATCCTGTGTCACAAACCTACTGGAGTTTTACGACAAGGTGACAGAAGTAAGACAGAACAGAGAGGGGTGGGTGGGTAGACTGCATTTTCTTGAACTGAAAGAATGCTTTCGACACAGTTCCACACAAGAGATAAGTGCAGAAGCTAGAGGAGCAGGGAGGAATAACAGGAAAGGCACTGCAATGGATCAGAGAATACCTGACAGGAAGGAAACAACGAGTGATGTTACGTGATGAGGTGTCAAAGTGGACGCATGTGACCAGCGGGGTTCCACAAGGGTCAGTCCTAGGTCCGGTACTGTCTCTGGTATATGAGAATGACATGACGGAAGGGATAGATTCAGAAGTATCCCTGTTTGCAGAAGCTAATGCGGAGAATTCAAGTGGGTGAAAATCAGGTAGGACTACAAAGGTATCTGGACAGACTGCAAGCCTGGTCCAACAACTGGCTTTTGGAGTTTAATCCCACCAAGTGCAAAGTCATGAAAACTGCAGAAGGTCAAAAAAGACTACAGACAGAGTACAAGCTAGGGAGTCAAAGACTGCAAAACTTCATTCAAGTAAAAAGATCTTGGGGTGAGTATAATACCGAACACATCTCCTGAGGCGCACATCAACCAAAAAATTCCTGCAGCATATGGGGGCCTGGCAAACCTAAGAATAGAGTTTTGACACCTGAGTAAGGAATCATTCAAGACTCTGTACAGTACGTCAGGCCCACACTGGAGTATACAGCACCAGTATGGAACCCACACCTGGTCAAACACGTCAAAGAAGTTAGAAAAAATGCAAAGGTTTGTAACAAGACTAGTCCCGGAGCTAAGGGGCATGTCCTACGAGGAGAGGTTAAGGGAAATCGACCGGAGGACAAGAGGCGTAGAGGGGACATGATAACGACATATAAAATACTGAAAGGAATTGACAAGGTGGATAGGGACAGAATGTTTCAGAGATGTGAGACAGCAACAAGGGGTCACAACTAGAAGTTGAAAACCCAGATGAGTCACAGGGATGTTAGAAAGTATTTCTTCAGTAATTGAGTTGTCAGGAATTGGAACAATCTGGAGAGTGATGTAGTGGAGACAGGATCCATATATAGCTTTAAGAAGAGGTACGTAAAGCTCTTGGAGCAGGGAGAGAGTGAACATAGTAACGACTAGCAAAGAGGCGGGCCAGGAGCTGTGAATAGAACCCTGCAACCACAAATAGGAGAGTACAATTAGGTGTGTACACACACACACACACACTAAACCTGAGCCTCCATAAAAAGCAATAAGGAGAAATGCACTGCATCCCTTCTGCCCTCGCCTCCCTCCCTGCCTCTTTTCCCTACCCTGCCACTCTCCCCTGCCTCCCTTCCCTGTCTCCCTCCCCTACCACTTTCCCCTATCTCCCTTCCCTACCTCCCTCCCCTACCACTCTCCCCTACCTCCCTTCCCTACCTACCTCCCTTCCCTACCTACCTCCCTTCCCTACCTACCTCCCTTCCCTTCCTACCTACCTTCCCTACCTACCTCCCTTCCCTACCTACCTCCCCTACCACTCTCCCCTGCCTTCTTTCCCAGCCTCCCTCCCCTACCACTCTCCCCTGACTCCCTCCCCCTCCTTCATTACTTCAAAGACACACAAGAGGTACCTGCAGACTCTTCCAGGAAGAAATCAGAAACAGAGTCACATTTAAGAGTGAGAGGCAGGAGGGAAGGAGGGAGGGAGAGAGGCAGGAGGGAAGGAGAGAGGCAGGAGGGAGAGAGGCAGGAGGGAGAGAGGCAGGAGGGAGGAATGCCAGGTGTGAGAAAGAATATAAAAGGAAGGAAGAGTGTGCTGAAATCAATAGAATTGAGAAACAGGAAGAAATTAAAATAAAAATGTCTCTAAGATATGCCGAGATAAAAGATAATTTGGAGACGAGTAATGCAAGTAAGTGATATAAAGACTGAGATAAATAAGGAGAGCAAGAAAGGCAGAAAGAGATGGAAGTAAATATATAATATAGAGAGAAGTAAAGGAAAGAAAGAACGCCAAAGAAAAGAGACATGTTTGCTGGGAATGAGAGTAAAACACACATACACACACACACACTCTGTTTTATTCACAAGTTGGGGTTTTGGGTGGAGGTGTGGGATTAAAAGATAATGAATGTGATACGGAGTGGGAGTTGTCACAGTTGCTTTTTGCCGATGACACGGTATTTTTTTAAAGAGAGAAGAGAGAGAGAGAGAGAGAGAGAGAGAGAGAGAGAGAGAGAGATGCATACTCCAAAGTTGGTGGGTGAATGTAGGGGCGTGCGAAGAAGAAATAAATAAAGAGGGAACGTAGAAAAAGAGCAAAATAATGAAAATAACGATGTGTTTAGCTAATGAAAAAGGAATAGCAAATTGGATGGATGGAGGACTGAGAAAGAGAATGTATTTAAACATCTGGGAATGAACGTATCGGCAGTACTGAGGCGTCTGTGGGAATAATTAAATTTATTAGTATAGAGTATAGTGATGCTAGTCCTTTGATGTGTGTGAGACATGGGTTGTAAACGTTGCAGCGAGGAGGAGGAGGAGGAGGCTGGAGAAAGTGGGGGATGGAAGTAATATGTGATGTGAATATTAACCAATGAATTACGAGAGAAGAAAATAGAAATCGGTGCAAAAGAGGAAGGGCTGTTGAGGTAGTACGGGAATTTAGAAAGAATGGAGCGGAATAGGATTTTCAGGTAGGTTTATAAATATAGGGGTGGAAGGGAGGAGGGAAAGAGGTTGTCCCAGGTTGGAAGGATGGTGTGAAGGAGGTTTTAAGTGGTGTTGGCATGAGCATCCAGCTGGCACGCATGACGCCACAGATCGGCGTGAGTGAAAACATTTGCTTTTAAGAATGTTAAGTACTGTTAGTGTCAGCAAGGTAACATTTACGATGGGGCTCAGGGAAACCAGTTCGCTGGACTTGAGTTCTAGAGGTAGGAAGTACAGCTCCTGGACTCTGAGGAGGGGTGAGAATGTTCCAGTTCAGAGGGTCCTTTCATTGGTAATGTCTGCGCACTTCTAGCAACACTGCTGTTGAAAGAATGATGATGAATGTTTCCTGTTTTTAGGTTCACTCGACCTTAGTGGGAGACGGGTCTATGTAGCAAAATAAAAAACGCACAGTATGTGATGTCTATGATGGAGTAAAACACCTCATCTTGCATCTAAGCTCATAAAACAAGACGAATGTTTGCAATAAATGTTGTCTCAGAGTTGAGACGTATGCGATATCCAGAGAGACGCACGAAGCGGAATCCGACGACCTTGGAAGCAAGGAGAGAAAGGGTGAGATATAACCACAACATATAAAATTCTCAGAGGCATCAACAGAGCAGACAGTGTCATATTGTTTGAGAGAACCAGAAACAAGACGCCACAGATGCAAACAAAAGATACAGATGAGATATTGGCATTTCAGAAAGATTTTATTCAATCTTGGATGGTTGAAAGGGAAATGATCTAGAGATTAGTAGTAGAAGCTCCCTTTATACACAGCTTCAAGAACAAGTATAACAGCTCCCTGTAGGCGCGAGTCTAGATCATACCAATCCAAGAGACGAGGCCAAGAGCCATATATCAACCCCCACAGGCACAACTCGGTGAGTACACCGTACATGATCCACACATCTCTCAAAGCCGGGTGCTGGAGCCCTTCAAAATCTTGCTGAAATTGCCTCTGGAGTGGAGGAGGCGGGTGTAGGGCCGAGGCGGTACGGACCTCATATAAGCTCCAGGTAAAATTAGATATCTGCGCCTCCATTACACACTCCAGGTTTAATGTACCCGGAGACGGCAGAGTGGGTGAGGGTTTTTTATTTTAAGGAAGCTAACACCGATACCAACATGCTGAGCAGGCGCTCGTTTTTACACTTCTGTTTTATTGTGTCTTGTGGGGCGTGGATGTATGTGTGTGTGTGTGTGTGCGCACTTATGTAGGTATAACCACGTAGTTGAATTTATTGGGGGTTGAGTTTCAGTTCCTGGGCCCCATCCCATGACATCGTGTTTGGTTGACTGATTTTCTGGTAACTGTTCGCTGGTCACACCAGTCTTACACACAGTCATCTCACAGAGTCATAACTGGTCACACCAGACACTCACACAGTCATCTCACAGAGTCATCACTGGTCACACCAGACACTCACATAGTCATCTCACAGAGTCATCACTGGTCACACCAGACACTCACACAGTCATCTCACAGTCATCACTGGTCACACCAGACACTCACACAGTCATCTCACACAGTCATCACTGGTCACACCACTCACACAGTCATCTCACACAGTCATCACTGGTCACACCACTCACACAGTCATCTCACACGTCATCTCACAGAGGGCCGCGCGCTGCACCAGCAAAATTTCCCAGCTCATGTTAACAATTCTGCACTTTTTACCCATCTAGTCATAACAAAGTAAATTGACCGAACTCTCAACTTCTCCTTCAACTTTCCTACATGCTTGCTCTCTCCTCTTTTAGTGTTCCATCTTTAATACACATTCACTCATAGACTTTTCTTTTAACTAACAGTTGGTTTACCCAACCATGGATGAAGTCCTCACTCCACTCTCGTCCCCCCGAGCATCATTCATCACTCTGCCGTGTAGTGATGAATAATTCACACCACCTGAGAATTTCGCATGAAAATAGTTATAATGATCTGATTCTATCATTTCTCTCTTTTTGGAACAGTGACATGGTCTGGCTCCCACCCTCTCTCTCTCTCTCTCTCTCTCTCTCTCTCTCTCTCTAAAAAAATCATGGCTCCTAACTGACCCATCTGGAGCAGAAGCTTTCAGCTGCGTGTGTGTGTGTGTGTGTATATATATATATATATATATATATATATATATATATATATATATATATATATATATATATATATATATATATATATATATATATATGATACATGCATGCATTCATACATACATTACAGACATACATGACGCGATCGTGTTGTTCTGTTGTTTTTACAGTTCCCTGATAATGTGAGAAATCACGAAAGAGCTTGGAATTTCACAAAAAAATTTCACAGCTGTTGATTTGCATACATTAAATATATACATACATAAGTATATACATACTTTATATATGAACGACTATCGTTGTCTCTCAGTCAAAAACTACTCGACTATCGTCGCCTCTCATTCCAAAACTACTCGCACAATTATCAAATCATTTCCCCACCTAATTCCTCTCTCATTTTTTTTTCACTACCAATGATTTTTTGACAAAGTGTCTTTCCTCTGAAGAATCATCGCAGCTTTGAACTCCGCTCCGGTTATATTAGAAGAGTTATGCACCGTTTTTCATTTTTTATTTCCAGATATTTTGAACGGGCAATTGCTTAAAAATGTATTATGTAAATAATATAACTCGTGTAAATATGTCAATATGAACACAGATATGTAAGAGGTATATTTGGTCTACATTCAGTGCTATATTATTTAATTTGGTGGTCTTAGAGGCGAAACTTTATGGTTTAGAAACTAGGAAGGTTTAAAATCTTGTAAACAAATGATGAAGCATTTACTGGTTTAATGGTTTAGCCAGAGTTCATCTCTCTCTCTCTGAGCTATGAGTCCCTCTCCTTCCCCCAGGATGCCACCCACAACAGTCGGATGACACCCGGGTACCTATTTACTGCTAGGTGAATAAGGGTAATAGGTCTTGTGATAAGGTGACCATTTTTCTACACTCCTCCCAGGATTGATCCCGGGTCCTTGGGTTGTGAGCCGAAGGCCCTGGCACGCCGCAAGCCGCCTGTGTTTTGTTAATCTGGAATTGAGGTGAAATTTCAAAATCACTTTTATTGACTCATCGGCTGTTCCCACCCCCCTCCCCCTTACCCCATCCCCCCTCCCCCCTCCATCCTTCTCGAAGGCCAGATGGCGCAAAGAAAAAAGTCCTTCCACCATTCGCTCCATAGCTATATTTTTCCCCCCCAGAGGGGCAAAAATCGTACTGTTCTCCAGAGATGACACAACCAACTGCTACATCCCAATTTGAATTAAAAACAACAACAACAGACACTAAATTTCCCACCTCCAAAACTCAAGTCCGGCTAACCGGTTTCCCCGAATCCTTTCATAAATATAAAGTTAATAATGATTAAAATCGTAACGATGATTTTTAAAGAGGTGGACAGATAAGCCAGCGGAAGGCCTCTGTCAGATGATCAAAAGCTCCAGCTGTGGGTCATCATATGACTCAGACCCGCGTCAGAAACACTTGTCCTGTTTACTAACATTATACCTACCTACCATTCACAAATGTTCCCTTGCTGACACTCCAACCGCACGTTAAATCCCATGAACCACTTGCCTCCACTAACTCCCATCTAATACGCTCACACATACCCCTGCTGGACGCTTAGACTCTTCGTCTTGACAATCTTGACAAAAGTGGCACCTTTGTCAAGATTGATGGACTGAACACATCTACTCCAGGCTGAGGGACTGATTACCTCAAACTCCTCCTTATCTTCCACATTTTTCTGCATTGGACTGAAGAAACCACTGTATGGCGAAACCTTTCCAGAATAAAAATACCCAAATGCTATATAAGTGTCTCATTTATCAACTTGTGGGTTTTCTTAACCATTTATCCACATATTATTTTTTAGTCTCTCTCTCTACATTCTTTCTACATGGCCAAACCAGTCTGAAAAAATAATCTGAATTTATTTTTAATTATTATTTTAATCCTGAGAAGGTTCATTATCTCTCAAAAAGAATATTAATAATTTGCTTGATATTAAATAGTTATAAAGTTTTTCTACGTACAATATGAGCGTTCATTATGCTTGTAAAATAAACAGTATGCACTGTATCAATCTACAGTTGTGCAATGCGTTTAATGAAAAGTTTTTGTTATGCGGACTTGTTTGTTTGTGGAAAAGTAGGGAGTTTGTTTCTGAAAACTGGTGTTTTTTCCTGAAAAGTTGTGTTTCTTTTTTAAGTGGTGCTTTTTCTGGAAAGAAGTGTTTTTTTTCTGGTAAGTGGTGTTTTTCTGAAAAGTGTAAGTGGTGTTTTTTTCTGAAAAGTGTAAGTGGTGTTTTTTCTGAAAAGTGTAAGTGGTGTTTTTTCTGAAAAGTGTAAGTGGTGTTTTTTCTGAAAAGTGTAAGTGGTGTTTTTTTCTGAAAAGTGTAAGTGGTGTTTTTTCTGAAAAGTGTAAGTGGTGTTTTTTCTGAAAAGTGTAAGTGGTGTTTTTCTGAAAAGTGTAAGTGGTGTTTTTCTGAAAAGTGTAAGTGGTGTTTTTCTGAAAAGTGTAAGTGGTGTTTTTCTGAAAAGTGTATGTGGTGTTTTTTCTGAAAAGTGTAAGTGGTGTTTTTTCTGAAAAGTGTAAGTGGTGTTTTTTCTGAAAAGTGTAAGTGGTGTTTTTTCTGAAAAGTGTAAGTGGTGTTTTTTTCTGAAAAGTGTAAGTGGTGTTTTTTCTGAAAAGTGTAAATGGTGTTTTTTTCTGAAAAGTGGTGTTTATTTTTGAAAAGTGATGCTTGTTTGTTTGTTTTTTTAAAAGATATTTGTTTCTGGAAAGTGGTGTTTGATTTCGTCGGATGATTGTTTTCCAAAAGTATTGTTAGTCTCACCAGTAGGTTGTTTGCTTTTCAAAAGCGCTGTTTTCTTTTTTTCCAGTCTGGCTTTCATGTTTGTTTTCAGATTAGTGTTTGCAATTTTTTTTTTAAAGGTGAAGTTTATATTCTACAAGATTTATTTTGCTTGACAGCCCCAAAAGTGGTTAGAGAAAGAGAGAGAGAGAGAGAGTGAGAGAGAGTGGGTGGATGGGTTTATGAGGTGCGGTCTAATGAGCTTTGTGCTTAGTTCGGGTTAAGTTCAGACTGTTTCGGCAAACTTCAAGATTTAAGTTTTTTTCTAAGTGGCCTTATTTCTTTTCGAGGAGTTTTACGAAACGCAAATAATTAGAGAACTGGAACACGCAAAACACACACACACACACACACACACACACACACACACACACACACACACACACACACACACACACACACACACACACATATATATATATATATATATATATATATATATAGAAGAGAGAGAGAGAGAGAGAGAGAGAGAGAGAGAGATTGAAGAACATACTGTACAGTCCTATCAAAGGTAAATTGTCTATCGGAGCACAAGGCCACTTTCTGTCACAGAGCTGAACTCTCTGTCAGAAAGCAGGACTAACCTGTCTGTTGGAAAACATATTTGTACTGTCAGTAGTAGAGCTGCACTGTCTATCACAGAGCTACACTGTCTATCACAGAGCTGCA
>WNWK01006434.1:92500-105919 GCA_009830355.1 Cherax destructor
ATATATATATATATATATATATATATATATATATATATATATATATATATATATATATATATATAAATATATACATATATATATATATGATGGGGTCCACCTCTAGTGTCAATATATATATTTAAACGTCTAAGAGAAAATTTTAGAAAGGACTTAATTTTAAATGGGTTTTTGCTAATTGACGAGTTTTACCTATTCGGCACGACATATGAAAAGCAGGTCCCCCCAAAGAAAAGCAGGGGTGCCACTAGCACGTTAAGAGACAACACAATAAGTGTCAGGGGCCCAAGACTGTTCAACTGCCTCCCAGCATACATAAGGGGGATTACCAATAGACCCCTGCCTGTCTTCAAGCAGGCACTGGACAGGCACCTAAAGTCGGTACCTGACCAGCCAGGCTGTGGTTCGTACGTTGGACTGCGTGCGGTCAGCAGTAACAGCCTGGTTGATCAGGCCCTGATCCACCGTGAGGCCTGGTCACAGACCGGGCCGCAGGGGCGTTGACCCCTGGAACACTCTCCAGGTAAACTCCAGGTAATATATATATATATATATATATATATATATATATATATATATATATATATATATATATAAAGCATTCCTCATGTAAATATTAATGGTCAGTCTCACAATCCAAAGGAAATAAAATTTAGACATCATGGCTGGATTTAAAAAAAAATCAATATTACATTTATCCACCAGGAAGCCTAATATTAACACTCGCCAAATTGAAATTAAAAAAATATTATACATAATAGAGCACAAATGAATATATATGAAAAAAATATATTAAAAAATCATAACCACAGTCAAGAAATTAATGGAGATAAAAGACCGACACGATGGAAAAATAAACACAAATGTGGTGTAATTTGATCCTTTATTGACAACGTTTCGCCCACACAGTGGGCTTTATCAAGTCACAAACAGATTTGTTTGTTTATTTTTACAAGAAATTAATGTTGAGGATGTGAAGGCAAGTTAGCTCTAGTTAGGTTAGGTTTATTAGGTTAGGTTAGGGTAGGTTGATTAGGTTAAGTTAGGATAGATTTGGTTAGGTTAGGTTCTTCAGGTTAGGATGATTAGGTTAGGTTAGATTTGGTTAGGTTAGGTTAGGTTAGGTTGATTAGGTTAGTTAGGTTAGGTTAGGTTAGGTTAATTAGGTTAGGTTAGGTTGATTCTAAACACTGATGCTCCCTCACTGGCAAGGTGACCAGTGCCTGGCAAGGTGACCAGTGCCTAGCAAGGTGACCAGTGCCTGGCAAGGTGTCCAGTGCCTGGCAAGGTGACCAGTGCCTGGCAAGGTGTCCAGTGCCTGGCAAGGTGACCAGTGCCTGGCAAGGTGACCAGTGCCTGGCAAGGTGTCCAGTGCCTGGGAAGGTGACCAGTGCCTTGGCAAGGTGACCAATGCCTGGCAAGGTGACAAGTGCCTGGGAAGGTGACCAGTGCCTTCGCAAGGTGACCAATGCCTGGCAAGGTGTTAAGGCAGCACTTCACCTGCTCACTGCCATCGTGAATATTTTAATCCCTCAAAGACAGATTATAGTGAATTCTCAGTGTGTATATTTTAGTAGAAACACAAACTTAGGTGTTTATGCAATGAGTCTCTCTCTCTCTCTCTCTCTCTCTCTCTCTCTCTCTCTCTCTCTCTCTCTCTCTCTCTCTCTCTCTCTCTCTCTCTCTCTCTCTCTCTCTCTCTTACTGTCTCTCTTCTCTCTCACTCTCTCCTCTCTCTATCTCATCTCTCTGGAAATCAGGAAGAAGTTTGCGTACACAGTCCATCAGTCCATGAATAACAGTGCAAATCAGAAAAGTTGATCAGACTTCAGTCTGAGTACTATCATTCTTGAGACTTCGCTTCAGACTGAGGACTGATTTCTTCTTCTGATCACTTTCTTTAAGACTGATGAAGCCACTGTGTGGCGAAACGTTTCCTCAATAAAGATACTCAGGTGTTGCATCTGTGTCTGATTTATCACTTCTTATTTTGTAATTTCTTCGCTTTTAGCAGACGGAATCTTCAGTCTTCACAACCTGGCTTGAATATCTCACTCTGATTAAAGTTTTATATATTATGTTACTCTTACTTATAACTGCGTCATTATGTGATATGTCTCCTTAATGATTTTTTTTGGGGGGTACTCGTAGCACAGTTGCAACATTCTGGTGTGTAGGCGATGCAACATTCTAGTGTACAGGCGATGCAACATTCTGGTGTGCAGGCGATGCAACATTCTGGTGTGCAGGCGATGCAACATTCTGGTGTGCAGGCAATGCAACATTCTGGTGTGCAGGCAATGCAACATTCTGGTGTGCAGGCAATGCAACATTCTGGTGTGCAGGCAATGCAACATTCTGGTGTGCAGGCGATGCAACATTCTGGTGTGCAACATTATTGGACTTCATTACACACCTCTGTGAAGATTCCATTTGATAATGATAATGAGGTGACATACCTGAGGCCTCAGTTCTTAATATAAAATATTTACTTAAAATGCTCATAAAACGTTTTCTTAAAATCATCATAAAATTTATTCTTAATTAAAACGATCTAAAAACTTTCTTAAATAAACTTTGGGTATCGTCCCATGGATATTTTATCATGGATTTGCTTTCCCAAAATTTCCTCATTAGAGAACTCTTGTCCTCAGAGTTGTCAAGAGCACAGCAGCGATGTGGTGGCTGCTGCACTCAGCGGAGCGCTAGACCCGTCTGGATCATAGAGTGGAAAAGAAATGTTGGACGGCAGACGTCCGTCATTTGTCCGCTAATTACGAAAGAAATTGTAGTGAAAGTACTACTGGTAGTAACATGTGCAATGGTAATGGTAGTAACAGCATACGAAATAATAATAATAATAATAATAATAATAATAATAATAATAATAATAATAGTAACAATAATAATAATAATAATTTTAATAATAATAATAATAATAATTAATAATAACAATAATAATAATAATTTTAATAATAATAATTTAAATATTTTTAGCATACTGTTCGTTGCACACGTAGTTATCCAGTTTTCCTCCAGCCTCCCTTAATGTCCAAGCCACCTCAACAACAGTTCCTCAACCAGTCCCTAAGATTCTTTCTCCCCTTTTATGCATATATTTGAACATATAAACTAACCACTCGAGAACTATATCTCCACTTGCTTTTAACATTTATGTCTTAATCCCATATATCCCAGCTGCTTTACCCTTTCGTTCTACAAAATGCCTCACACACTTCACCCGACTCACATCTGGCTCATCCTTACTCCTACAACGTGTTATACTTCCCTGCCTAACGCATGAAATTACTGGCTCCATTTTTTTTCGTCAACATTTAGCATCTCAAAATATTCCCTCCGTCTTGCCAGTACCTTCACTTTCCCATCTAATATCTCCCTTCTTAATAATAACAATAATAATAACAATTATTATTATGATGGTGAAATTATTAAAAATTTTATAATTATTATTATAAATAATCTTTTTATTGCAATAATTAGTGATGATAGTAGCAGCATCAGCAGCAACAGCAGCGGTAGAAATAGTAGTAGTAGTGGTGGTAGTAGCAGTAACAGTGGTAGTGGAAGTAGTAGTATTAATAGTAGTGGTAGTAGTAGTAATAGTAGTGGTGGTAGTGGTAGTAGTAGTAGTGGTAGTAGTAGTAATAGTAGAAGTGGCAGTAGTAGTAGTAGTACTAGTAATGGTAGTAGTAGTAGCAGTAGTAGTAGTGGTGGTAGTAGTAAAAGTAGTAGTAGCAGTAGTAGTAGTAATAGTAGTGGTAGTAGTAGTTGTAGTAATAGTAGTAGCAGTAGTAATAGTAGTAGTAGTAGTAGAATTCACCTCACAGACTTAATAACACGTAATGCAAGAGAAACACAAGTGACCATGGCAAATACAGCAACAGGGCGTCAGCTCGCCCATCACACCGGCAGCAAATCTCATTATTTGGGTTACTCTCCCCAGGGACAATCAGATATTCTCTGCTACTGTGCCACGAATAAGGATTTTCCCAGCTGAATTCCCCAGGAAAGCACAGTGATTCAGAATGTTAATAAAAGTGAGGTTCAGGTATCTGGAGCTTTACCTTAAAAGAAATACTCACCAGAAATCCAGAAATATAATGTTATATAATAGTATTATATATATATATATATATATATATATATATATATATATATATATATATATATATATATATGGCCGAAGGAGACTCGAACCTACGAAGCTTGCAACAAGGTTCAGAGATCAGTGTTTGTGAATATTTCACCTGCCCCTGCGAATTCCTAGCATATTTATATATATATATATATATATATATATATATATATATATATATATATATATATATATATATTAGCACACCGCCGCCTCCCACCAAGGCAGAGTGACCCCCCCAAAAAAAGAAACACTTTCACCATCATTCACACAATATCACTGTCTTTGCAGAGGCGCCCAGATATGACAGTTTAGATGTCACTCCAAACAGCCAACATCCCAGACCACCTCCAGGTCTCAAGTCCTTGCTCACGCTCCAACAGCTCGTCAGGTCCCAATAACCCTTCGCCTCCATTCACTAGTATATAAAACGCTCACACATGCCTACTGAATGTCCAAGCCCCTTGCACACAAAACACAGGTGATATCTCAAGACTCAGAATAACCACATTGCAAAAATAGTGAAATTCCAAGCGCTTTCGTGATTTCTCACATTATCAAGGAAAAATACGACAACGTAATATTTTTTTTTAAGAGTGATATGTGAGGCATAGTATAAAATCCTCATAAATTCTATTAATTATAAATTTAATTTATACAACCCAGAACTGACATTCATATAGCAATAAATATTATTTTTTATGGAGATTGATTCAGTTATATTTCGCTTAACCATGGACTTGCTTGAGCCCAATTGTAGGCAAACTTTCTAACTTCAGTGTTAAGAATAATATTGATTTAATTGACAAACTAAGCACCATGGCTGACTTATGGCTAGTTTTGATGTCACATCATTTTTCACAAAAGTCCCAGTTGACGACTTACTAAGTTTCCTAACTGAAAATCTCTGTAATTTCCGTCTAGATGCACACATTTCTAATTTCCCTTCGAGGTGCACACATTTCTTTAATTCCCTTCTTGGAGCGTCCATTTCAAAACTCCTTCCCAAATTGACTTCCCGGAGAAAAGAGGCAAAAAAAGATCCTGCAAGGATTGCTTCAGAATTCCCTGGCAGATACGTCTCAAAAGTTACCTTGTATGATGGCTCACACCTCAGATGGGAGGGAAAAAATATTATTCCCTATCATTTTCTCCTTTCAGAAATTCTTTTACCACATACCCGTATGAGAGTTTGACGGCCCTGGTTGGGGTGTTGAATTCCTCTTTAACATCATTTGATTCCCTGTTGCTTCCAGTGGTTTGTAAGTTTTCGTTTTTCATATTATTATTAATTATTATTATTATTATTATTATTTTTATTATTATTATTATAATTATTATTATTATTATTATTATTATTTCTCTTGAAAATTCTAATTTTTCTTGTTTCTTATAGAATTTGTGTATTATTGTTATATTCTTCAAAGTCATTGTCCTGACGTAGTCTCAATCAAAAGATGATCCTTCTTTGGTTATATACCAGTTACATACTGGTTACATACTGGTTATGTATTAGCGGGTAATCGTTACTTCCCTGACACTGGATGAATCACAGTTACACTGCGTGGCCCTGGCCCTGGTCACGGCCAGGTCTCCATGTGTTCCCCTGGGGCCAACCCGGCCCTGTATATCCCTGATCCTTCTCAGGGCTCGCAGGTACCCGGGATGATAAGTTCTTCCTCTCCTGTTGAAGCTCTCACGATGGATGTGTAGATAGGTAGAGTTTAACTTTCCATTTCCCTAGATGTTGTTTCTGTAACTTCAAGAACATAAAAAAAACATTAAAAAATAACAAGGATTTCGTTTAAGCTCATTGGGAATCTCAATTTACAAATGATACTTTTAAAACAAATTCTCTGGCAACATTTTTTTTACACTCGGGAGACTAATCCAATATTTATCTTCTTCTTTTTTCTCTTCTTTTGGTACGTGTTTGCGGGTGATTAATACGTAATTGCAGGCAGATTTTATTCTATTTAGTTGCCAGGAGTGATAAGTAATTCAGGTGAAGAGGAGGTAATAAAATAAGGTCCAAGAACTGTGAGATATTGAGTGTTGCTTGAGGTGAAGACGGAGGCAGTGTTGTGGCCTGTGTGTTGATGTATTGCGGAAGCATCCGCAATACAGCGGTCATGCGAAGTATAAGAGACTGCACCCGTTGCACAAGTTTATTCTGGGAAATACATGCAACCTCACTACCCTTGCAAATGATCCTGGAGACAGGGTACCCGCAACACAAACAATCCGGCAGATGAAGACGCTGCAACAGCATCGCAAGAGGCCTCAACCGCGGCACAGCCATGCCTTCAAGTGCTCCGCACCCGCAGTGCAAACAATCTCACAAGACCAGTTGCCGCACCCGCAACACAACCTCAACAACACACCCAAAAGACTCTTTCGCTGTGTTGTTGCTGTTTTTTTTATAAAATCTACAAGTTGAGCTCTGAATCGAAGCCATTTGTTACAGCAACACGAGTTGTCAAGGACCAGACTACGTGGATGTCTGGGACAGCGGCGGCGGACTGGGCCAGAGATCAGACTCTGTACGATGGAATTGCAACGAGAAGCTGCGGTAGTCGCAATGGATATAGAAAGCTCGTAGAAGATCGTTAAAAAAAGAAATAGAAAAGCCGGTTTAGAAAATACTGAAGAAGTCGATTGTCAAAGGAATAGATACAAATGGCTTTATAAGAATTCTAGAATACAGATGAGGGCTTAAAAAATTACAGGCACCACAGTAGCAATGATTAGAGCAGCTGCCACACCGACTAATGACGACTTGTAACTGTGATGAACGGCAGGAGTCCAGCACCTAATTTCTCCTCCCCTAATCTAAACGCGAGACCCAAATCAATCCTCCACCCACACCCCTCAAAATTCTACATCCATAACCCCTCTCTCAGCTCCCATCGTCTCCTCTCCTAGGAAATCATTTGAGACCTCGATGTCAGCGAGGAGAGCCAGCAACCAATAAAAATAATGCAAATCCTGAGAGCCTTGTCAATTCAGAGGGAATAACTTGGGTCGGGTCCGTCCAAATAGTCAGTGGAAAGCTCTCACGCACTCCGCATGCTATTATTCGACGTAATACCCTGAGAGAGGGATACGAAAACAGACCAGAAAGGATATTAGTTGGCCGAAGAAAGACTTTTGTGCGTGAAAAGTCATCTCATTCTCCTTGACAAGGATAGAGATAAGAGGCTTAAAGTGCAGGCCCGGAGAGAAATATTGGGAGAGGGATGGAATGTAAATGTTGTGTGGAGCTGGTTTGTGTGTGGTAGTGTTGGAGAGACCTGGTTTATGTGTGGTAGTGTTGGAGAGACTTGGTTTATGTGTGGTGGGGTTGGAGAGACTTGGTTTATGTGTGGTGTTGTTGGAGAGACTGGTTTATGTGTGGTAGTTTTGGAGAGACTTGGTTTATGTGTGGTGGTGTTGGAGAGACTTGTTTTTTTTTATTAACACATAGGCCGTTTCCCACCAAGGCAGGGTGGCCCGACAAAGAAAAACTTTCATCATCATTCACTCCATCACTGTCTTGCCAGAGGCGTGCTTACACTACAGCTACAAAACTGCAACATTAACACCCCTCCTTCAGAGTGCCAGCACTGTACTTCCCATCTCCAGGAATCAAGTCCGGCCTGCCGGTTTCCCTGAAACCCTTCATAAATGTTACCTTGCCTACACTCCAACAGCACGTCAACTCCTAAAAACCATTTGTCTCCATTCGATCCTCTCTAACACTCTCACGCACGCTTGCTGGAAGTCCAAGCCCCTCGCACACAAAACCTCCTTTACCCCCTCCCTCCAACCTTTTCTAAGCCGACCCCTACCCCGCCTTCCCTCCACTACAGATTTATACACTCTCGAAGTCATTCTATTTTGTTCCATCCTCTCTATATGTCCAAACCATCTCAATAACCCCTTCTCAGCTCTATGGATAATAATTTTGGTAATCCCGCACCTCCTCCTAATCTGGTTTATGTGTGGTATTGTTGGAGAGACTTGGTTTATGTGTGGTATTGTTGGAGAGACTTGGTTTATGTGTGGTATTGTTGGAGAGACTTGGTTTATGTGAAGTAGTGTTGGAGAGACTTGGTTTATGTGTGGTAGTGTTGGAGAGACTTGGTTTATGTGGGGTAGTGTTGGAGAGACGTAGCTCACATGTGGTAGTGCTGGGGTGACCTGACTTATGTGTGGTAGTGCTGGAGATTATTATAATCATGGGGAAACGCTAAACCCGTAGGATTATACAGCGTCTGTAAGGGGGGATGGAAGGTATTCAGGGCTCGATTCAGGGAACTGGAGCACAGATCCAATTCCCTAGATCAAGAGCCCCCCACCAGTGTCAAGGAACCTCCTGTGAGGGGTATTCCTGGAGAGCCTTGGCTCTGGTAATGTGGGGGGCAGCAGAGCTGTGTGTGAGTATATATATATATATATATACATATATATATATATATATATATATATATATATATATATATATATATATATATATATATATATATGAGTGGATATATCTGTGAGTGAGTGCATCTGTGAGTGAGATGTGATATGCTGGTCAAAGTACCTCCTTAGATCACAGAAACAGTCTTGGGACGACCTCTGTAGACGTACCAAGAAATCCTCTCTCTTCTCCCCTTGCTTGAAGATGCTGAGACTAATCCTACACTCAGCCTTTGGGGAGAGACATGGAGTGACAGTTTGGAATACAGGCTACTCGTGTGTGTGTATGTGTGTGTGTAAGAGGGATGTGGTGCGTATGTGTGTGTTGTGTATGCCTCACATGATCCACACTCATACTTGAAACATAACATAAACATAGACAACATATCCCTAACTGCAACATTTGTATTAACTTGTGTTGGTATAAATCCGAAATGAATGCCAAAAGTATCCATAACACCGACCATCGTTATTACTAAGGAGAACCAGAATTAACACTGAACACAGGAGGTCGTTGTCGGGGGTCGTCAATGCCACGTCGAGCATGCTGGAGAAATTCCCGAGTCCAGGAACTCTCGCTCCTGTTTAAAATCTAATTTTATGCCATCGGAGAACTATTTTAATGTTCGTAAGTTACCAATTGTCAAAGGCAATTGTCGATAGACTCTTGGCCTGTTGCGAATGTGGTTGCAAACATGTGAGAAACTATAGATAGACAGATAGAGTCAGACAGATTGAAGAGGAAGACATGTGCAACAGTTGGGTACCTTTATTATTGACTGAAACGTTTCGCCTACACATTAGGCTTCTTCAGTCAATACAGAGGTAGCAGGTGTAGTAGCAAAGTAAAGGTGCTGCAATCAGTCCATCAATCTTGGAGGAATAGTTTCTGAGGTGGTCAGTCCCTCAGCCTGGAGAAGTGTTCAGCTCCAGAAGTTCCAACAGAAACACACACACACACACACACACAAGTGACGTAGTGGAGGCAGGAACCATACATAGTTTTAAGACAAGGTATGATGAAGCTCATGGAGCAGGGAGAGAGAGGACCTAGTAGCGATCAGTGAAGAGACGGGCCAGGAGTTATGAATCGACCCCTGCAACCACAAATAGGTGAGTACACACACACACACAGTCATCAGGAGTACCAACATCAAGGTTAGCTCCCTATTCAGTTTTCACACAAGAGGTTCCTAGGTAAAGAAATAACAGTCACTTTCAGTTGTTGGGTAGCTGAAAATAAAAGAAGGTAGACGAGACCAACAAGTCCTCCCCCCCCCCGTGTGGAAGGCGGCAGGAACTAGAGAAAAATAACAGGAGAGAAAACAGTGAGTGGAGAGCGAGCAAACAAAACAGTAGTAAAGGGAGCAGAGATAATAAAAATGAATAAAGGTAAAATGAAGAATGGAATAAAGCATTTTGTGTAGTTATAAAAGTGAATTAGAAAAAAAATAACAGATTATAAAAATTTGTATATTATATATATGTCGTGCCGAATAGGTTAAACTGGTCAATTAGCAAGAACTCATTTAAAATTAAGCCCTTTCTAAAAAGTTCTTTATACGTTTAAAGATCAATTTTTTTCGTTTATGTTAATGTAAAAAATAATAATTTTGTACCAAAAGAACCTTAGGAAACCTATCTAACCTTAATATAACAAGCGCAATTTAATTTAGCCTAATCCAACTAAATATATTTTAGATAAGTTTACAATAATTTAATAATAAACAAACACAATGAAATATATTTTTTCGTTAGCTTCAGAATTATTTTTACGAAGTTATTCCATACAAAAATTTTCGCTTGACTTATTCGGCAAGAAGAGCATTGCTATTTAAGCCAGAATCACAAGTTTTACCTATTCGGCACGACATATGTATATATATATATATATATATATATATATATATATATATATATATATATATATATATATATATATATATATATATATATATATATATATATATTTATCGTGTTGTATATATAATATTCGTAGAAAACATTAGTTGCACATTGCCTCGTGCAAGCATCCTTCTAGGAAAGGATCTACAGCATCAACATCCTACCCGGTCTTCATCTCGGGGACTCTTAAAAAATAATCTTAATATACCTCACATGTTTCTCTGGTGAGTTTCCTCTGAAGCCCCGCAGAGGGAAGGAATTAGCTTATCTGTTGCTCAGCATGTTTGCATCTTGTGTATGTTGGTGTAGCTGCTGACGATATTTGTTGCTGCAGTGGGTGTATGTTGGTGAGGGGGTGTATGTTGGTGAAGGGGGTGTTTGTTGGTATAGTTAGTGAGAGTGTGTGTTGGTTCAGAGGGTGTATGTTGCTGTAGTTGGTGAGGGTGTATGTTGGTTCAGAGGGTGTATGTTGCTGTAGTTGGTGAGGGTGTATGTTGGTTCAGAGGGTGTATGTTGGTGTATTTGGTGAGGGTGTATGTTGGTTTAGTGGGTGTATGTTGGTGTAGTTGGTGAGGGTGCATGCTGGTTCAGAGGGTGTATGTTGGTTTAGTAGGTGAGGGTAAATGCTGGTGCAGTGAGTGAGGGAGTATGTTGATGTAGTGGATGTATCGTGAAGGGAAGGGGTGTGTGTGTGCGCATGTAGTGTAATGGGTTAAAGGTGCATGTGGGGGGGGGCAGTGACTGGAAGGTAACTCACACGTCGTGGTCACGTCTCCCCTGAATCATACACCCTCTAATATCAAATGGATCATATATTTCAGTCTCTCATTAAAGGGTCCCGAGTGAATCTTTTTTTTTTAGCGCTGGTCCTCAAGCCCAACCTTAGCCTCACCAGGAGGTTATAGTTAACATAGAAGCTCTGTTTCCCATTCTGTACTAAATTTTCCGTTCCCGATTTTCATATTCCAGTTTGATTTGTGCTTTATTTAACCAATTTGCCAATTTTTAACTAGAAAAGACAGAAATAATTTTGTGGAAATTATTATTATTATTATTATTATTATTATTATATATATATATATATATATATATATATATATATATATATATATATATATATATATATATATATATATATATATATATATATATATATATATATATATATTTCACTGGTTACACTCTTATTACTTCTCTTTCTATTTCATTACATTGTTCTTCCTCTCTAAAATAAAACATCATTTTGTTATCCAATAGACAACACTTTTTTCCCCCCACCAGTTTATTGCTGTGGCCTCTTGCTCTCCCTGCTGATGCTACTGGGAAATTTTCTTTACACATTCTTTTGTATCCTTCTAAGATCTTCTGTGTGGTTATCATGTCTCCTTTTTTCCTCTTACCAGCCAACGAGGACATCTTGAATGTTTTTAGCTTATGTTTATGCTTTTTTTTTTTAGCTGCGGGAGGTATTGTGTAGTATTTATTGGAGCGTTTATCTCTGTTTTGGCTGTGTCTCATATCTGTATTCTTTTTTTATTTTGTCCGGACGCCAGAGAAGCCATCTGTGTCCCTGGATGGCTGTAGACTGTGCCCCTGAACCAGGGTGCTGGGAACCCTGGGTGCTGTTGTGAATCACCATGTTGCGAATCTGTGTTTTCAACCTTGCAACATCCATATAGTGAAGGGGCAGGGACTGACGAACTAAGATTGTTAATCTGTCACTCTTGCAGACGTGTGATAATATTTATTCTCGAGGCGCATCGATCTTGAGACCTTTTTTAATCATTAGATTGGAAAACAGAGATATGACGGCCGAAGCGTCTAGTAAATATCCATGCATACCACGTGTCTTAATGCATCCTTATGAGTATTTGGCACCATCCTTCACATGGGCAAGACACGTAGGAGAGGAAATCTTTCTATTAGACGACTTTTCGACCTATGGCTTGAAGTCAGTAACGCCATACTTAGGGCGAAACATCAACTATTAAAAAAATATATAATTCTTTTTTACGTGTGTTATAAGCTTTTAAACTGTCGTATTTTTGGAGGACATTTGAAATGTGTCAGTAATGATACGAAGTTCTCACTACCGGACAGTGTCTCACCACAGGAGATGCAAATGCCGGGGTTGGGCGCCTCGACGCCGGTGAAGTGCTCTTGAACTGAGGAACTGAAGTTGGCCTCAATTTCAGAGGATCGATTCCGCATGCGTCCCATTCCCCAAGCTCTATATAGTCCACCAAATAAATGCAATTTTACGGTGATAATCTGTTGTTTACCCTCTGGTCGCCCTCTCTGACACTTTCAATATTTTCATTGCACTTTATTTTTCATGTGATACATCACTTATATATATATATATATATATATATATATATATATATATATATATATATATATATATATATATATATATATATATATATATATAGTAGGTTGGTAGACAGCAACCACTCAGGAGGTACTACCATCCTGCCAGGTGACTGTGAAACAGAAACCTGAAACTGTTTTACATGATGGTAGGATTGCTGGTGTCTTTTTTCTGTCTCATAAACATGCAAGATTTCAGGTACGTCTTGCTACTTCTACTTACACTTAGGTCACACTACGCAAACATGTACACGTTATTGTGATACACACTCATCTGAGTTTTCTTTGATTTTATCTTAATAGTTCTTGTTCTTATTGCTTTTCCCTTCATATCCATGGGGAAGTGGAATAAGAATCTTTCCTCCGTAAGCCATCGTGTTGTAAAAGTCAACTAAAATGCCGGGAACAATGGGCTAGTAACCCCTTTTCCTGTATAGCTTACTAAAAAAAAGAAGAAGAAAATCGTCAAGGGGGGTTTGAATGGCGTGGATTTGGGGGAAGATAAGAAAAGTGATTGTAGATGTTTGAATGAAAAAAAG